>APFE030560846.1:859-21460 GCA_000404065.3 Pinus taeda
AAATAAACTTTTTCTCCACATAAAAGTGCGTGAAATTTTCTCCACATGAAATAAACATTTTCTCCACATGAAATAAAATTTTTCTCCACATAAAAGTGCGTGAAATTTTCTCCACATGAAATAAACTTTTTCTCCACATAAAAGTGCGTGAACTTTTTTTTTTCTACATGAAATAAACTTTTCTCTGTATAAAAGTGCGTGAATTTTTTTCCACATTAAATAAACTTTTCTCTACATAAAAGTGCGTGAACTTTTCTCCACATGAATTAAAATTTTCTCCGCATAAAAGTGCGTGAACTTTGTTGCACTATATTTTATCATTTGAGATGAGTGGGTTGTCATCAAGTACAACATATGTACCATAATTCCAACAATGCATACATCAGTCGTAGGGCTAGAAAAATGACCATCACCAATGTGAAATCAAGAAAAAAAACATATATTATATCCACCCACTCAACCTCTTGTTGAGGATGACTTTCAGACATGGGTGGAGGAAGAAGAAGAAGAAAATTAATATTGTCTCTCCTCATCATACCCTGTATGTACATTAGAAACCACCATTAGCAGTAGGAAAATTGGTAAAGACAAACTGATTGATAAATTTCTACAAAATCTATATCCTGTTGCCATGAATATTGTTGGCTTAAAAGAAGAATCATGTAGAGGAAAACCAAGCTATTCTCAAGATAGTTCATTGGAATATTTATTAATTGTTTGTTCGAAGAAAAATAATGTGAAAAACATAGATATCATCCCCTCTAAAACCTTGAAAATAAACCCCTTTCTCTCATCTAATCAATAAAACCAATTGTTCACTATCTTAAAACAACATGTTGATGCATTTGCATGGTACTATAAATAGATGAAGGGAATACATCCTTCTATGTGCACTCACCATATGTATATTAAGGAGGGTCATAACATGTTCGCTAGCGACAAAGTTGAATGAACCTCGCATTAAAAGATATTGTAAAAGATGAATTGTAGAAATTGTTGGATGCATAATTCATCTACCTTCTCAAATAGTGAATAGGTGTCTCCCCTAGTCATTATCCCTAAGAAAAATGGTAAATGGAGAATATGTGTCGACTACAAAAAATGAAACAAAGCCACTAGGAAATATCACTTTTCCTTGCCTTTTGTTGACTAATTTCTCAATTTCATAGGTGGGAAAAATTTATTTACCTTCTTGGATGGATTCAACAGGTACAACCAAATCTAGGTAATTCCTAAGGATTGGGTCAATACTACATTCACATGTCCATAGGGAACTTTGCTTATAAATTTCTCCCATTTGGCCTGCGCAATGCCCCTGCCACCTTGCAAAGGGATATGTTGAGTATATTTTATAATCTTATGCATGAGTGGGTGGAAACCAACATGGATGATTTTACACATTATGGGGATAGTTTCCAAGAGGCCCTCTCAAACCTGAGAAAAATATTACAAAGGTGTAAGGAGATGAACCTCTCTCTGAGCCATGAGAAATTCCTTTTTTTGATGAATGAAGGGATTTCCTTAAGGTATTTCCTCTCTTTGAAAGGAAACCAAGTGAACCCTAAAAAAATAGAAATAATAAAAAAATTCTTGTTTCTCAAAAAAAAAATATGTTGGGAGGTTTCTAGCCCTTGTTGGATATTATCAAAGATTCATCTAATATTTTAGTAAAATTACTTCTTGTCTATTTTCATTACTGACAAAAGATGTTGAGTTTTGTTGGACAATATTATGTCAAGAATAATTTGAGGAAATTAAAGAAAAACTAATGACAACATCTATCCTAAAAGGTTGAACTGGACCCTTCCTTCCATATCCATATGGATGCATCAAACAGGGAAATTAGGGTAGCTATGAGACAATTCAAAGGGAAAATCCCCTATGGAAATTATTTTATTAGCAAAAACTTGTCCAAGGATGAGCTTAACTATACAATAATTGAAAAGGAATTTCTTGTTGTTGTACATTCTTTAAAAAAAATTAGACATTACATAAGTGGTTATCAAGTCATCATGCACACTTAACATGAAAAAATTAAGTACTTAATGAATAAACCATATTTGAATGCTCAAATAATCAGGTGGTTATTACTGTTGCAACTATTTGATTTGACTATTGTTGACAAACTTGGGAAGGAGAATGTTGTTCCATATTTTCTATCAAGACTAACCTTGTCTACATATTAATAAGTGGTAGATGACCAATTCCCTGGAAAGCATTTATTTTCCATATCATTCTTGTTGCCCTTGGTCACTGAAATTTCCCTTTTTTAGCTATTGGCCAATTCCCTCCTTAGCTATATTTGAAAGAGAAAAGAAAGATTGTCAGAAAGAGTACCTCCTAAAATTGAATACGGGGAAACCTCTTCAAGTTGGGGCATGATTATATTCTGAGAATATTTGTGAGGGAGGATGAAGTTTCTAACACCCTCTCAACTTGCCATGATGGACCCTGTGGGGGAAATTTTGTTGCAAAGAGGACAACCTATGCAATCCTACTAGCATTATATTTTTGGCCAAACCTTCATAATGATGCCCATAAATGTGTCTCCAACCTTAGGTGTCTTTCTAGCCATTTGAGAAGTGGAGTATGGACTTCATTAGTCCCATTGATCACTTGTTGTAGCTTCTACAACCCCAAATTTTTTCCTATATTCTAATTTTGGAGCCTCCTTTTGGTAATGTGAACTATAATTTTGAATTTCTTAGGTCATATTTGGTCTTATTTTTCTAAGTGTCAAGTCATCTTCTAGTAATCTCAAGTGTCATAATTTCTTGTTATCACACGCTTAGCTTGTAACCCTCCATTGTGCACTTCATGATGAAAATTATGTATAGTCACCCACAATTGCACACTCCCTAATGGTAGTGATTGTGCATTTCTTCAAAATAGGTATTACACAATCCTCTATGGAAGTGAACTATGCAACTCCTTGTGGTAGGAAATTGCGTAGTAGTGAACTACGCAGTTCCCAGAGACAATCAATTGCACGCTCTGTGAGGATAGAAACTATACACTCACGATTGTAGCTTCTACAACCCCCAATTTTTTCCTATATTCTAATTTTGGAGCCTCCTTTTGGTAATGTGAACTATAATTTTGAATTTCGTAGGTCATATTTGGTCTTATTTTTCTAAGTGTCAAGTCATCTTCTAGTAATCTCAAGTGTCATAATTTCTTGTTATCACATGCTTAGCTTGTAACCCTCCATTGTGCACTTCATGGTGAAAATTACTTATAGTCACCCACAATTGCACACTCCCTAATGGTAGTGATTGTGCATGTCTTCAAAATAGGTATTACACAATCCTCTATGGAAGTGAACTATGCAACTCCTTGTGGTAGGAAATTGCGTAGTAGTGAACTCCGCAGTTCCCAGAGACAATCAATTGCACGCTCTGTGAGGATAGAAACTATACACTCCCTATGTATAGCTAATGCACATCATTTGTTGATAGTGTGGGAACACTTTCCAAAGTTAACATTCTTACAAGCACGGGGTCTTCACTCAATCAACCTTTGATATATCACGCACATTCATGGAATACTAATCAATACCCCTAATTTGACTACATATTGGAAAATAACGTTAAAAATTAAATTATTTTACCCCCTACCAATACGTACATAATAAACCTTCCTAATTTAAAAAACACCTACTTTTACTAAATATTGTTGGTATCCATTTTTTCATTAACATTTTTTATACCCCTTTATATTTTTTCATTAACTTTGAGCTCCATTTTTTATACTTGCCAATATAAAAACCATTTACCCCCTATATATCCCCCAATATATTATGGCATTTTTTCCTCACTATATGTCCCCTGATATGAATGCACATGGTATGGTATTTCTCCCCCAATTAAGCCCCTGTGCTTACAATTGGCAATTAACTAGTTCTAGCTCCTAGATTTTTGACATGCATACACAAACCCTAACCTTAGATTAATGAGTGCTTACCTATATAATAAGATAGAATGTAGCTCATTCCAACACTTATCTTTGGAGCTTTGTGCATTTCCTGAGCACAAGGAGTTTGGTTGCATGTGCACTGCTATTTCGGGTAAGTCTCATAATTGTTGCTTTTATCTGCTTCTACTTTTGGTTTTGTCATATTTTCTTTCATAAGTGCCTTTTTTTCCTCTTTTTTGCACTACATGTGTCGCTTTTGATATATTTAGCTTTTTCATGTGTCTTTTTTGTTTTGCATGCTTGTTTTCTAGTGTCGTTTCAAATTCCAAGTCCTTTCACATTTTGGTAATTATTGTGGATGAATCTATTTATGCATATTAATCTTCCCACAATCCTCATTCCTTGTTGTTTATTAATATTTAGTTGAATTATGAGTAGATCTACATCTCCATCACTACAATTGTGCATTTCTCTCTTCTAGGCGACATATCTCAATCCTTGCACTTTGTTGACCCACCATGCACACCTCCCAAGGCCTAACTCTCTTCAACTACGCATTGTGCATCTCTAGTCAGTAGTGGTTCCATCCCTTCTCATTGTGATTACAAAATATGCAAACCATAGCCTCAACTACACACTACACACTTCCAGCCAGCAGCATGCACCCTCCTGTACACCATTGAAGTGAAATGTGTAGTATAGAAGCCCTCTCTACTCTCAATTTCACATTGTGCAGTCATAAGATCCAGTCCTTACACCTTGTCTCTTGCTGACGAAGCATGAGAAATCTCTCATCTTTACCATTGCATAATGCACACTTCTAAGTGACCAGTCAAGTCACTCTAGCCTCAAGTTTTCCTCTCGTGCTCAAAGCTTGTGCAATACTCACTCTTAGTGATTGTTTTGTGTTTGTTAGCTTTATAGAATAAGAGATTATATGTGGAACTAAATTTGTGTTTCCATGAGTGCATATCCACTTCTAGGTGTTTCCTCTCCATAGCTTATTAGTCCCACATCCTCCATTAACACATTGCCTCTACTTACAAGACATGCCCCAACTAAGGAGACCACTAAATGTTGGGTGTGGAGCCTGATTATATTCTTTATTCAGAGGTATCACCGCATTGGACCCCAGTTCATAATGTGGCGGCAACACTGCCCGTAGTATTTGAGCTGCAAGGGGGGTTCAACGGGGGGCGGTTGTGATCTTTGGGAGCCTCCCCCCTTGTGGGGGATCAGGGGAAGAGCCCCTGAAGCTAAAAGTAAATATAAAATTTCCTTGTAAAATGTTGTAATTTTGTAATCAATTTGGGTCATTCATTAAGCGAAGATCTGATGGTAGAAGTTATGTTTAATTTAGGGTTTTTTTCCCTATAAGGAAACCCCTTGCTATATATGAGGGAATTGTATTGCGTCTATGGAGATCTTTATTCTGAGTGAGAAAGAGAGAGGATATTGTTTGAGAGTGAAGATGGAATTACATCCGATCTGCTATAGGTTGTATCTCTTTATTTTGGTGGATAATATAAAAGGAAGGACTGGTTGTTTCCCGTGGACGTAGCCCAAATTGGGTGAACCATGTATATCTGTGTCTCCCTTGTTTTATGTTTTATATTTATGTAATATATTTTATGTGTTCCATTTCTCTGTAATATATAATTCTCTAAAAACTGGTATCAGATTCGAAGGATTATTTGGCTGATAAACTCACAGGAGAGAAGGGTTCCTGGTTTGAGTTGAAACAATAGCAGAAGATTGTAGGCTTAGGGTCAAAAAATTTAATGGCCAAAACTACCAACTATGGAATATGCAGATGGAAGATTATTTGTAACAGAAATATCTGTACCAACCACTGAGTGGAAAGACAAAGAAGCCGATGAGTAGGACAGACAGAGAATGTGATATTCTCGATAGAAGGGCACTTGGAACAATACGAATTTGCCTAGTGGTGTCGGTAGCCTTTAATATTTCAAAGAAGACAACAACAGAGGGTTTAATGTCGGCATTGGCCAAACTATATGAAAAACCCTTGGCCTCAAATAATGTATTTCTTATGAAGCGTTTATTTAATATGAAGATGTCAAAAGTTGGATCTATTGTTGATCATTTAAATGAATTTAATACAGTTACCAGTTAGCTAAGTTTTGTAGGGGTAACTTTTGATGATGAAGTTAGGGCTCTGTTATTTCTGTGTTCATTTCTAGAAATTTGGAATGGTTTAGTTATGGCCATTAGTAACTATGTCTCTGGATCTAGTACTTTAAAGTTTGATGATGTTGTCAGTGCAATCCTTGGTGAGGAAATGCGACATAAAAGCTCTGGTGAGACATCACATAATGCTTTGACTACAGAGACTAGGGGAAGAAAAATGGAAAGAGGAAAGAGCCCAGGATATCACAGTAATTCAAGGAAAGGTATATCCAAGTCCTAATCAAGGATAGTGTGTTAGAAATATGGAAAGAAAGGACACCTGAAGAAAGGTTGCAAGTCTCGGAAGGGAAAAGAAGGAGACGCGCAGCAAGGAAACAATCATGAAGCGAATGTAATAGGTGATGTGTTGCAATATGCTTTGATTCTTTCATCAGAAAATATTATTGATGCCTGGGTGGTAGATTTAGGGGCCTCATTCCATGCCACACCTGATAAGAAACATTTTCATGATTATGTTCAAGGATATTTTGGACAGGTTCGATTGGGTGATGATAAACCCTGTAAAATCATTGGAATGGGTACAGTTTTCATAAAACATTGGAATGGAAATCAATGGCTATTGAAGGAGGTAAGACATGTTCCAGATATGAAGAAAAATCTAATTTCAACATGGTAGTTGGGAGGTGAAGGCTGTGTGACTACTTTTACAGATAAAACCTGGAAGGTCACTAAAGGATCCCTGGTAATAACAAAAAGAGAAAAGGTTGGTACATTGTATTTATGCAATGGTATTTCTATCTTTGTTAATGCTTTAACTTCTACATGAGAAGATATGGCATTGTGGCATCATAGGCTTGGGCACATGAGTGAGAAGGGGATGTGTATTCTTCACTCAAGAAATTTGTTGCTAGGTTTGAAGCATGTTGATTTAAAATTCTGTGAGAATTATGTTTATAGAAAATATAATAGAGTCAGATTCCTCAGAGTTGGGAAAGAAAATAAGAGCGAAAAATTAGAGCTTGTGCATATAGATGTATGGGGACCTACTCAGGTATCATCTCTTGGTGGCTCTCATTATTATTTTACTTTTATTGATGATACAACCAGAAAAACCTAGATTTATTGTATTCAAAATAAATTTGATGTATTTGATACTTTCAAGAAATGGAAAGCTTTGGTTGAAAATGAGACAGGAAAAAGGTTGAAGTGTCTCTGATCAGACAATGGAGGTGAATATTGTAGCAAAGAGTTTGATAGGTATTGCTCAGAGAATGGAATTCATAGAGAGAAGACAATTCTAGGAACACCACAAGAAAATCGCATGTCATAAAGGATGAACAAGACAATCATGGAGCGTGCAAGGTGCATGAGATTGCATGCAGGATTTCCTTTACAATTTTGGGCAGATGTTGTAGATATTGTTGTTTATCTAATAAACATAGGGCCTTCAAGTTCCTTGGATGGTGGCATTCCAGAGGAGGAATGGATAGGTAAAAAGGTAAACTACTCATTTTTAAATACTTTTGGTTGTGAAGACTTTGTCCACATTAATAAAGAAAATAGAACAAAGCTTGAGGCAAAAAAAAAAAAAAATGTACCTTTATTGGATATGGTGTTAATGATTTTGGTTATTGCTTTTATGATTATGAAAAACAAAAAATCATTAGAAGAAAAGATGTCATATTCAATGAAAAGCTTTTTTATAAGGATTAGTTGTAGGAAAAGAAACAGGAAAAAGAAAACAAAGAATACACAGTGCTTGATGAGATCACAGAAAAAGTGAAAGTGCTTGAAAATCATAATGATCAATAGCCAAAACAACAACAACCACAAGAGCAACAAGCACCTCAAACACCTAAAAGTGGTGTTAGAAGATCTACCGAGATAAGTAGACCCCCTGAACAATACTGTCCTTCATTATATTATGTATTGTTAATTGATTCTAGTGAACCAGAATCTTATGAGGAAGTAGTGTAGGTAGAAACCAAGAAGAAGTGGGAGCAAGCCATGAAAGAAGAGATGGGACTCCTTGGCACGTAACCAAACTTGGGACTTAGTCAGGTTGCCTGCAAGTAGAACAACATTGTAGATTAAATGGGTTTACAGGTTGAAGGAAGAAGATGGAGGTAGAAAAAGGTATAAAGCTAGACTTGTGGTAAAGGAGTTTGCACAGAAAAAGGGTATAGACTTTGATGAGATATTTTCTCCTATTGTTAAAATGACTCCAATCATAACTATTTTAAGTCTAGTAACAACTGAAGACTTACATATTGAGCAGTTAGAAGTAAAGACAACCTTTCTCCATGGGGATTTGGAGGAAGAGATATATATGCAATAACCACAAGGATATGAGGTAAAAGGGAAGGAGAAACTAGTGTGTGTAGGTTGAAGAAGAGCTTGAATGGCTTAAAATAGGCTCCAAGTCAATTGTGTCTAAAATTTGTTAGGTTTATGTTTGAACAAGCTTATACTAGATGTCACTCTAATCATTGTGTTTACCTCAAAAGGCAAAATTATGGTAGCTATATTATATTGTTATTGTATGTAGATGACATTCTTGTTGCAGGTTCTAACATGCAGGAAATAAATGTGCTCAAAAGAAAATTGGCAAACTCATTTGCAATGAAGGATTTGGGGTGCTGCAAAACAAATCCTTGGTATGAGAATAACTAGAGACAAGAAGAATCGAAAATTAACATTGTCTCAGAGTGAGTACATAGAAAAGGTGTTGAAAATATTTAATATGCAAAATGCAAAACCAACTAGTATACCTTTGGCTAGCCATTTCAAACTAAGTAAGGAGGTGTGTCCCAAGACTTAAGAAGAAATGAATGATATGTCTAAAGTTCCATATGCATCAGCAGTTGGAAGCTTAATGTATGCAATGGTCTGCTCAAGGCTTGATATTGCACATGCAGTGGGAGTTGTAAGCAGGTACATGAACATTTCAGGAAAAAGAACATTGGATGGTTGTGAAGTGGATTCTCAAGTATTTGAGAGGTACCACAAATCAAGCATTATGCTTTGGTGGTTCAAACATTGCTCTATAGGGATATGTTGATGCAGATATGGTGGGTGATAGAGATAACAGGAGGAGCACCACAGTGTATGTGTTTACTGTAGGTGGAACAACTGCCAGTTGGGTTTCAAAATTGCAAAGTGTTGTTTCACTCTCAACAATGGAAGCAGAGCATGTTGCTTCTACAAAGGCTAGTAAAACAAATGATTTGGTTACAAAGGTTTCTGGATGAATTGGGTAAGAAGCAAGACTTGGGCAGGTTATATAGTGACAACCAGAGTGCCATACATCTTGCAAAGAACTATGTATTTCATTCCAAGACAAAACATATACAACTCAAGTATCATTTCATACGGTCAATGTTGGAAGATGGACAGTTGAGGCTGGAAAAGATACACACTAGCCAGAATCTTGCATATATGTTAACAAAAGTTGTCACCAGGGAGAAACTGAGATTTTGATCGATTTCAATTAGCCTTCAAGTATGATGAAGAAGATGAGAAATCACCAGGTCCAAAGTGGAGTCATTTTCCAGCAAATGAAGCAGCAATGGAGTTTCTATACTCAGTCTCGAAGTGGGAGATTGTTGGGTGTGGAGCCTGGTTATCTTCTTTATTCAGAGGTATCACCGCATTGGATACCAGTTCATAATGTGGCAGAAATGCCGCCTGTAATATTTACGTTGCAAGGGGGTCAAGGGGGTGCGACTGTGATCTTTGGGGACCCCCCCGATGGGGGATCAGGGGCAACACCCCCAAAGTTAAAAATAGATGTAAAATTGCCTTGTAAAATGTTGTAATTTCGTATTCAATCTGGGTCATTCATTAGGCAAAGATATGACGATAGAAGTTATGTTAAATTTAGGGTTTTTTGCCCTAGAAGGAAACCCCTTGCTATATATGAGGGAATTGTATTGCATCTATGGAGATCTATATTCTGAGTGAGAAAGAGAAAGGAGATTGTGTGAGCGTGAAGAGGGAATTACAGCGGATCTGTTGTACATTGTATCTCTTCAATTTGCTGGATAATATAAAAGGAAAGGCTGGATGTTTCCTGTGGATGTAGCCCAAATTGGGTGAACCAAATATATCTGAGTCTCTCTTGTTTTATGTGTTTTATGTGTTTATATTTTTGCAATATATTTTTTGTGTTTCATTGCTATGTAATATATAATTCTCTAACACTAAAAGCATTGCTAAAGGTGTTGGAGAAATTTCTAAATTACGAGCACCTATCTTGGAAAATACCAGGTGCTTTGTGGATAAGTCCCTACTATATCATGGTTGACCATAAAAGATGATTTCAACAAGCAGGAGTTCCCAGAGGATTTAAAAGATAGAGAAATTACATCAATGTTAAGAAATCTAGGTTCCACAAAGTGGCTTGTAGATATCCAGTGCTACCATGTGCAAAATAAATCGGATGGATATTGTAGGGTCTTGACTCCAAGAACATTATTTTAAGTAGTGTGAGTGGGAAAGAGCTCATGACATATCATCCATGTGACCTCCATTCATACTAAAAATTATTGAGGCCTGAAGAATATCTGAGCTTTAAGTATCATGCAATTTTTTCTCATTTGAATACAAAGGATGTGATCAAATCATGGTGTCAGGGACCAAACAAGTTTCGCTAGAAGTTAGAGGGGATGTATAGGCTAAAATAATTAAAGAAGGTTTTCTTGTACCTCATGGAAATTTGCTGCAGAATGTAAGGATGAGAAAGAACTAAGTTTTGTGAAGAAGGATGGATATACATGCTTTACCTGGTGGTTATAGAACAGAAGATATTCAACTGGTTGGATATACTTTCCCAACAACTGCAGATTAATGTGACAAAGGCAAAGAAGGATGTAGAACACAAGAAAACTTTGTTTTTTATGTTTGCATGCCCTTTGCATGTAATACACACTATGTTGGGTAGTGTAGGCCCCACGTAATGGTTTTGGGGCTCAAGGCCCGCAATTTTGGGTAAAGAGTATGGTAAAGACTCCGCGAAGTGCGCAGAGCGTGAATTGTAAGAAGTCAAGTCAAAGGGTTGTCGGCCCAAAAATAATATAAAATAATAAGAAGTGAGTTGGCCTGCCCATGGTCCACAAACCATGGGAATGTATAAATAGAGCAAGGCACTATGGGTAGAAGTCAATTTTTTTTTTGGTAATTTTTGGATCTCAAATGTAATGGGTTTATGAACAAGGAAGTCTTGAAGTGTCTGTAAGTCCGAGTCAAGGGTGTGGGTAGATAGATAGAGGCTTTGCAGCTATGTGCGTAGAGGCCTGGTAGAGTCTGCAGCTGTGTGCATGGACCCCTACAGCTAAGTGTACAGGGCAGATCTGATTGTATTGGCAAAAGAGTTAAATAAAGATAAGTTGATTATGAGATACTGAGCTGATTCTGAAATACTGTGGATCTGGTTAATTTCTGGTTTATATATCTGTTTGATCTATGTGCTTATGCTTATGTTATGATTTTATGCAAATATATAACATTTCTGGGTGTGGGCGTTGGCTATCTCTACTAAATGTTTGCTTAAAGACATTAAGAAGTAGATATGATTTGTAACAAACTCAGTATTAATAAGTAGTAAGGATTTTCCCTATTCCAGATCTAAGCGGAAGAAGAGAGGTGCGAGGCCTAAAAATGGTGCGTGATCCCTCTAGTCCACATCAAAGACATCCCAAGGGTGTGAAAACTTAGTACCAACACCCTCCCCTACTACCTCAGGTGAGGCCTCAGTCCGCACTCAGCAGAATGTTGCTGAAAGGGCCAGTAGCTACGAGATTTGTTTGGCTAATAACTTTTTCGAACTTGGGTCAGGCCCCAATAAGCCAACAAATGGTTCCATTGTTGGGACCGAGATCTACCTAAGGGATGTTTGATGTCAGAACACTGGAACCCCACAAAGAAAGAGCTTGAAGATTGGTTGGATCAGAAGCTTCACAAGTTCGTGGTTCAGGAAAATAGAAATCCGTGGATATCAAAAGAAAGGTGGCTAGGTCGTTACATATACACAGAGATCCACGAGATCTTCTTCACGTCATTCTCGACAGAGTTGTATGAGTGGATCATGAGGTTAGCTAACAGCGTGGGATGGTGCAGACTAGACCAACCCATTGTGTGAACGCCGAAATTGGTGCGCAAGCTAGAAGCATCTAAAGACAAAATCGCATGCGCCGTAGATCATTGGTTGGATCAGGTAATAAGATGGTTTATTACTGAGTTTGCGATAGACACAACTGTGAGTTATAATGAAGCAGAAAGGTGTTTTCTCCAAGGACCATGGGGTAAGTACATCAAATGATTTAATACTTAGATTAAAATTTTGTTATGTGAAAAACGGATTATGCACATTCATTAATGTCCGACGTAACGCGGAGTGGAAGAGGCTACCGAGGAACTAAAGGATTAGAGAACAACCCTCTGATTTCTATTTCACGAGAAAGTGAGAAGGAATTCGTAAGGTTCTCCCCAAGAAGCACAGTCCAGGTGATTAAGTAGCGCATTCCACTGATACCACCACCACCTACGTCATCGCCTACTTCACCTACATCAAATCCATCTTCACCAACCCTTCCTCTACCACCACCGAAGGTTGCGATGGTAAGTGCAGTCAAGTTTTTGGTATTTAAAGGCGTAGGAAACGAGGAACCAGGATATTTCTAGTTTGTGGTAAAGGCTGTATGGGAAGCCCAAGGCATAACGGATGATAACATCAAAAAGGCTACTGTGGTTAGCGCGTTGTAGGACTACGTGTTGACATGGTATATAAAATACTCAAACGATCATTTGAATGTGGGAATAGCGGTGATCCAGGATGCATTGAATAGAGAATTTGGGTGGCCAAAATTAGAGACGTAGTTGGTCATTGGGTTCATGGAAATCGCGATGTTACCTGGTGAAACCCCGTGGGATATGGATTAGAGATTGAAAAGCACAACCCATGAGGCTAACATGACATTAATGGATGTGTATCATTGTGCGTGGTTTGTGGCGTCTTTGACACCACATCTGAGGACGGAATTATCACAACAAAAGATCTCGACCCAAGCCAAAGAATTAGAGACCGTAATGAGGTTGCACGAAACCCTAATACAGGATCCAGGGCTGGGAGTTCAGCAAATCCATGTGCAAATACAAACCCTTGTTTAGAGATGCGAAGTTTGAAACAAGGACAACCGCCTCGGTCAGAAGTGTGCGAAGAGCTGTGGTGTATCAAATCTAAGGGCCAGGGCCACGATAAGGATCAATGTCTGGTCTTTGGGAACTATGTGGCAATGGGGGGACCAATACCATTGCGACCAAAGGTACAAGCAGGCCCAAGCGTGATGCCTGCACTCTAGTGCATGATCTGTCAAGTGGGAGGAAAGCATGCCACGAACAACTGTCATCTATTGCAAAACCTGAGACAACCCCCCCCCCCCCCCCAGCAGTTATTTTCCAACTTTTGTAGGATGGTGGGCCATGATGAAAGAAATTGTCGAAGTTACGAGTTGTTGATGGATCGAACACCTACTTACAGAATGTAGATGGAGGCGTGCAGGTAGGATACCGGCCCATCAATAGTGCAGGGTGGATTCCAAGGACGCAAACAGGGGCGAGGAGGAATGGGACCCAGACATGGGCGGGGACAATTAATCTGCTATAATTGTGGAGGACCGGGGCACTACACACATGATTACACAAACCCAATGAGAGCGTTTTTCCCATGTTGTTACCAATTTGACCACGAAGCAGTCAATTATCTGACACTAATTGCTCAGATGCTGGAAAAAGGGGTGCTTCCGACTACTTCCACTCAGAACATCCAAATGATGAAGGTTGAACCATGCAAGGAAGACCCTAATGTGAATATGATGCTCAGAAGTAGTACAACTACAGGAGAAGATAAGGGGAAGAAACCAGAGGAAGATGCATGGGTTCGTAAGGCCCCTACAAAACAACCAGAATTTGATTTGGAGCGCACAAAGGAAACATTTATGGAAGCTAAGAAGAGCTTTGCGGAAGCTTCTACTTCAGCTAGCAAGGATCAAACGGAGCCGAAGAGGGATACTTCTATGCTAACTACCTTCTTAGAGACATGCATGAAGCTATTACGGGATACTAAAGCAGTGAAGGGATTGCAAGAGATGATAACTAGGTGCACAGGATCAGATGAACCTCAGATAGTTCGGAAACTAGGAAAGCATGCGTTACGCATTTGGCAGGAAATGTGATTGATTGCCCAGATTGGGGACTATGAGATGGATCAGGTGGTTCTAGACTTGGGGTCAGACGCGAATGTCCTACCTAAAAAGACCTGGGAGTGCATGGGTAGGCCCGCACTACATTGGTCTCCTATCCAATTACGGATGGTGAATCAACAAAAGATCTTGCCTATGGGAAGACTACAAGGAGTTACAGTAGACATCTCCTTGTTATAGTAGACATAGATGGTGCAAGCACACAAACTGATTTTGAGGTCATAGAAATTATGGATGACAGTAACCCATATCCTGCATTATTAGGGATAGATTGGGAAACAGATATGAATGGATTCATCAACCTAAAGAAACGAAAAATGATATTTGAAAGAAAAATCTCTCCACGTAGTGGTTTCGCTAGACCCAATCGAAGGAGTGCGTTATACAGAGCCAGTGCGTGACAAAGACAGTGACGATGAACTAGAATGTATCTACCAGATCACATCACAAGATCAGGATTGATTGAATCTGATAGTAGTCGGAACAATCTCATGGGACTATGACAGTTCCTGTAAGTCAGACTCAGATGAAGAGATTGAGCGATGGCAGAACCGATTGCATGAGGTAACGACACTAAATTGTAATAGGATGGTTAGATCACTATGACATGTAATGATAGAGGCCAGGAAGCAGTCAGCATATGAGGATTCCATGAATGCAGAGGAGCCAGTCAACCAATATGAAACAATGAATCTAAGACAAAAGCTGCAGGATGCCCCCACGAAGGCACCATGCATGACAATTGCTCATAAATGGAGTACATGCCCGAAGATTTGGCAAAAGTGGTGCGAATCTCAGAGGCAGGTATGCATACGATTTGGAGGGCATGACGGGGCAAGCATCAATGGCTAGCGTAGGCTGCAGGTGTATGTTGTGCAGATACCCAACCTACAGTCTGATTTTCCAGAAGCCCATGACAAAGTCAGGAGGGGAATAGGGGGAAGCACGCACAACGCCCACCTGATAAAACGACCCACTGGGAAGTTGAGGATACCATGGGTTCGATGGGCCTATATTGGAAGGGAGGCAAGGATGAGATTGTTGATGATAAGACAGGGGGGAACTCAGAATAAGCGGGGTAGCAGCAAGCCTCGCAAAATCCATGAACCATGGGCGTGACTAAGAAAGAATGGCACGCTAAAGGAAAATAGCAGGATGAAAAGTAGCGACGCTTACGGAGATCGCGCGAGTCTGTACATAAGGGAATTAGTCCCGGTAGGGTTCCCCGCTGAACTAGAACAAGCCGCAACCCTGCTATATTGGCTGCACCTGCACCTACAGGAGGATACACCCCACACAACAATGCATGAAGGGATAGCAGCTACAAAGGCACTTGAAAGGTGCCCACAGCCTAGGCTAGCAGGAAAGCTGAGACCTCGCACCGCGGGTGTGACCACCTAACTAGTTGTGGAAAGCACAGTATCAGCACCCCCCATAGTTGCAAGAGGGCGCGTGAGTATAAACAAGTCTGTGGAAGATCAGCACAGAAAGAAGGTTCTCTGCAAGGATAGTCGGAGAGCCCAACCACAACTGCACCAAAAGGGTTTCACTGTCACGTGGAGAGGTTGGCAGGTGCCCGTTAAAGCCACTATTCCCGACAAGAAGTTCTAGCATGACAGAGAGGAGTGGGTAGTGGGTCATTAAGACAGAAGTTCTGAGATAGATACGAAAATATCTCTCGCCTAGAAGATATTAATGACCAGGAAGTGGAGGGAAGGAATATATTCAAATCTGCACACTTCTATAACACCCTCTTGACAACACTAGGAAAGGTGAGATTTGAACCAGTGACAACTAGAAAACACCCTGCCACCAGACGCCCCATGAGTTCCATGGCAAGAACCCAAGCACGGTTCGCAGAAGAAATGCATCCAACCTAGGAAGAACCAGATGAAGTGATTGTGGCCCCCGAGGTTCCAAAGTCCCCATGCACACCACAACCCTAAAAAAACAAGCAAACGATGGGGCTAGTCAGGGTGTCACCAAGATTCAGCAAAAGGTCAACAGTAAAAAAGAGTAAGTTCGTCACCACTGAACCCGCCGAGGACGAAAAATATTTGTAAGACTTGATCCGCCAAATCAAAGCACAAGATGAGGAAGAAGAAGATGCATTCCAACTACCTTCATTACCCCCATATGTCTCTCCATTGAATGGGACGACCAAAATACCGAAGGACCTGGATGCTCCAAAGAGTACGCTATAGACCCTGCTTCTTCCAAATGAGATAAGGTTTGATGGTTTGCCACTGGGCCGAGTACTGAGTATCAAGTTCAAAGATTGGGATCTAGCAGACAGCGATAAGTTCCCCCAATTGGCCACAACCAAGTCAATACTGCGGAAATGATTACTAGGTGTGGAAAAGGTGGGTTTACTCAATTTGAGGTGGATACCCCACTATCACCATGTGACCATCACCATATTTGTGATCCGACAGTTGCTCTGCCTGATACATGATGGGTATCTCTGGTTGGAAGAATCGATTCTTATCATAGCCAATTTAGTACACCGAATTACACACCTTCCAGTTAAAGGGAACAACCCCACAGGCATAGCCGGAACCAGTAGCGATGTGGACCTTGCAGAAACAATGAAGGCTAAATATAAGCTGGAAAAGGGAAAGTGTGGGTCTGTAATAGTGAGGATCAACGACCACAAGGTGCGAGTCACCACCCAGCTACTAGCTAGTAAACTCATGAGGAAATTCCATGCCGATGAGGTGCTAGTCCCTGTTATTGCGCTTGCTGAGCAATGCGCCGAAGGAGACCAATTCAACTAGGCACAGTTCTTATGCGATGAATTTCTGACAAATTGTAGGAAATCACAGGAGAAAGGTAAGACTTTCCATTATGCATGGTTGCTGCTATCAATCCTTCTGGTTGTAGGTGAATTACCGTAGGGTAGCCAGTTTCCCATCATTAAGCACAACTTACTTGAAGCGGTGCGGTTTACCTCGCTCTGGGTTATAAAGGACGCCACAAGAGCTCGGGAGATCAAGGTGTTCTGGATATTCATGGAAGCAAGTATCCGGACATAGATCACTCACTGACTACGGATGTCCCCAACAGTCTACAACAATTTCCAAAGCACGACCGAGTTCAAAGAAAACTTACACAACCTCTATATCTGGGCACAGAATGATCCTAAGCAAACATGGGTCAAGCTCCCCTTCATTGCCACAGACGATGCAATTTTCAAAGTATTGGCGACATGGCCTCTGGAATGGAGGGCCCCAGATAAAGCCGTAGTAGAAAAATGGTAGCACAGCAGCGAAAGAAGGAAATCCAGCAGTGTCTCAATAAACTGGCAGAAAGGACACGTCACGATCGAAAGGCTACTTCACTGCAGGAGATGACTCAGGAAGTAATTGCCCAAGACACCCCGAAGGATAAGGAAATTTCCTCGGAACAAGACGGCTAGAAGGAATCAGAGATATAGGAGCGCACCGAATTTACAGCAAAAGTGACCCAAGGCAAAAGGTTGCACAGCAAGGAATTGCCATAAGCACGTAAGAAGTCCAAAACAGCTAAGACTTTAGAGAAAGAATTTCTTGACAGCAGCAAACCAGCATGCAATGTCGCTACCAATGCATGGAAGAAGCTAGTGACCGAGCAGACAACTGTGTTGGGGGAGCTCAGAGTGCAGCTGCAGGCATTACAGGTGTGACCCTTAGGAGGGATGGTACCAAATCTAGTAGATTGTTGACACCTAATCCTTGTTATTGGGTAAATATATGTAAATAAATAAATGAGAAATATGAACAGTCATCAGGAGATGAACTGAGCAGTCTCTCCCTCATGTATATAATAGACCTACCTGATGGAATAGAATATACGAATCAGTTTTTGCTTAATGGAGTTACTGCCTGGCCTGACATGGTATCAGAGCTAGCTCCTTTTTTTATCCTTTATGTATTTGTAACTCCCTAGTCTGCTCCTCTGCTCTCCATATAATTCAATTATTGTTTACCTGCGCTCTTTGTTTGACATTACCTATGTTCTATCTGCCATACCTGTGCTCTCTGTACCTGTGCTCTCATTGTCTGACATTACTTGCATACTTTGTGTTTCAATCACATCGCTTGGGTTTGGCTTTCCATTGACATCGCTTGGGTTTTGATTTCCTTTCAAGTTGCTCTATTTTGGCTTTTCATGCACATCTATACGGTTTGCAATATCAACCAACACACTCCTTTACCTGCAATATTGAACGTTGTCACATGGAGGAGCTATGGTGAGCGTGGTCCCGTTTGGAGTCTGGTGGAGAAGCGGGGTATCATGGAGATGTGAACGCTGGATATATGAGATTAATGAGATTAGATCCAAATGCTGGATTATTAATACACATATAGTTTTTCAATGAAAACACCATTCCGTTGAACATTGTTACAGTTATTATTAATACACATATATTTTTTCAATGAAAACACTGCTCCATTGAACGTTGTTACAGTTATTATTAATACGCATATATTTTTTCAATGAAAACACCATTCCATTGAAATTTGTTACAATTATTGTTAATACGCATATAGTTTTGCATAAATGGTGTGATTTGAGGTCAGATAAATCAGAGTGGCGCAACGAAAGCTTCCATATGTTCTGTCGCTCTTGCACGTGAATATTTGGGGAGATAGCATGGCTATGCGTGGATATGGATGGGATACACGCTTTGTTTTGGCCATATTTCTGTAATTTTCACCACAGTTTTTTATGATTGTGTCAGCGCAGAGGCATTAAGGTTAAAAGAGTAATAGTTTATCTTTGTGTGCTAAATGTTGAGACTGTGAAGATGTTTTCCTTATTCTATTAGTCATTCTGGATTTAGGGAATACAATATATTGATAATGGTGCAATGAGCAGTTCCTTTTTGTCAAGGGCATGGATGCTTGATATATCGTATGAAATAAGGTTGAAAATACAAATGGTGATATTCTATATGGATAAAATATAGTTTTTCTCTTTGCTAGCAGAAGTATTTTTTTACAGTACACAGATTTTTTGCTAGCAGAAGTCTTTTTCTATCAGCTGAAATATTTTTTTTTTACAGAATGCATTCAATCATATCCATGGTGGGAATAATTCTCACTGGAAAGGAGAACTATCTTGAATGGTCCCGGATGATAAAACACACCCTCGTTTTCAATGAGTTGTGGAAAGGAGTGTGTGTCAGAGAAGGAGACAATGACCCAGTACAGCCTACCTTAGACAAAGAGCTCATCATTTGGGAAAACAAGAACAACAAAGCTTATGCATTAATCACAGCATCTGTAAATGAAGAGGTGAGTCACCATATTTCGTCATATTCAACTGCCTTTGAAGCCTTGCCAAAGCTGAAAGAACTCTATGACTCACATTCTGCACTTGAAGTTGTCCAACTCATGATTAAACTCCTCACTCTTGAACTGCAAAATAATGATCCTCTTGTTCTTACATCTGAAGTAAAACCTATAATGCATGATATCAAATCCACTAAGGTTGAATTGGATATTCCTCTTATCGCTTTTCTCAAGGCACTTTATCCTACTTACTCCAATTATCTTGAGTCATTGCAAGCAAATGGAAATCTCAAAGAGATAACCTTTGACTCTCTTGTGAAAAAGTTTGCTAAAAGAGAGAAAGCTTTTGGAAAGAAGACAACCCCTGAATCTTCTGAAGAGGTTGTGTGCCTTGCTTATAAATAAAAGCATCCTACTCAAGATTCTACAAGAGGAAGAGGTGGATGAAGAGGACGAGGAAGATATTTCAGAGGCAAGGGGGGCATACATTCTCAAGAGAAAAGGCAGATTTGCACTGCATTCGCTGCAAAAGAAATGGATCACATGATGCCTCTACATGCAACCTACCATGGGACAAAATTGAGCAGAAAAGAAACCAACAGAAAGGTAAAACTGATGATACAGACAAAGGTAAAGCACCTAAATCCACTCACTATGTTGTGGCACAATTTAACATTGGAGTAAATGAAGATATATTTAATGCTTCACTTGATTCCTGGAAAAATGATTGGTTGCTTGATTCAAGAGCAACCTGCCACATGACTCATAGAAAATATTTTTTTGAAGATTTCACTGACAATGTTGATGGAGCAGTATACTTTGCAGATCAATCAAAAATCAAGCCATTGGGGCTTGGCACAATCAGGCTTAAACTGCCTAGTCTTCCAGACTTTCTTCTGGATCATGTTCTATATCTCCCACAACTCAAGAGAAACTTGCTATCCTTGGTCCACATCCGTCAGCAAGGTAACTCCATTCATATGTTTGATGGCAAGCTTGAG
>APFE030560846.1:24427-40853 GCA_000404065.3 Pinus taeda
GGAACAAAACTTAAAGCTCACATCTATTGAAGGAAAAGAATTTGAGGATGCAACAAAGTATAGACAGCTTGTAGGAAGTCTCAACTACCTAACTACTACCAGACCTGACATTTAGTTTGTTGTTGGAATCCTCTCCAGGTTTATGCAAAAGCCCTATGAGGGACATTGGTCTACTACAAAAAAAGTTCTAAGGTACTTGAAGGGAACTCAAGACTTTGGAATCAAGTATACACAGGTGGACGACTTCAGCTTGATTGGATACTCTGATTCAGACTTAGATGGAGACAAAGAAACTGGAGTATCAACTGCAGGATATGCTATGAGTCTTGGATCAGGAGCTGTCTCCTTGAGACCACGCAAAAAATCAGTTCCAACAGATTCCACAACAGAACCAGAATACGTGGCAGCAGCTAAAGCAACAAAAGAAATTGTGTGGCTCAGGAAAATTCTTGCAAATTTGCAGGTAAAACAAGTACAATCAACTCCACTCATGATTGACAATACCTTTGCAATAAAGTTGGCCAAGAACCCAAAGTTCCATGATCGAACGAAGCACATCAATACTAAATATCATCTGATTCGACATCATGTTGAGGCCAAAACAATCCATCTACATCATTGTTCCACAAATGAGCAAATTGTAGACATCTTCACCAAAGCACTTGGAAGAGAAAAACTTGAACGATTCAGAACGATGCTTGGACTCACCAACATCCCTTCAGATTAAGGGGGGGGATGTTGACACCTAATCCTTATGATTTGGTAAATATATGTAAATAAATAAATGAGAAATATGAATAGTCATCGGGAGATGAATTGAACAGTCTCTCCCTCATGTATATAATAGACCTACCTGATGGAATAGAATATACGAATCAGTTTTTGCTTAATGGAGTTACTGCCTGGCCTAACATAGATGATACCGCCACAACCGAGCAGATAGTGCATAATCACACAATGAACATCTTAGTGTTTCCAGCAGGCATTATCTTAACCGAAGCTGAGGGGGATGTACAAAGCTAGGGACTAAATTTGACCGCACTGCCTCGCGAAACCCTATACCAACTACAAGATGGTGCAACCAGTGAGCTGCGTGCCAGGGAAGGCTGCACACTCCAACTCTTAATAGAGCATAAGACAAGTTTGGAATAGATCAGCCTACAACATGATGACTTGGTCGCCCACCACTAGGAAGTGGAACAGGCCGTGGCAACGGTTTGCAGCAAACTACCAGAGTTGGTTGTCCCAGTGGAACTTCTGATAATGGACAAGATCCATTCTATGGCCGCTCGATTCTGTACGGCTCAAGAGGAGGCCACAAAGTTTCAGTGGGAATTAAATTTGAAAATTACAGAGCTAAGACTGCAGGCGCAACCACCCACACCCCCGGAAGTTCAAGAGCAGCGCCAGGGTGAAATTCACACAGGGTTGGAAGTCATAAAGTGTGTGGTCCAAGATTTCTCGGGATTGTTGGATTAGTCCCTATTTACGCTCACATCTCTACAGGATGACCCAACGCTACAGCAGGTGGAAACAAAAGTGCGGGAGTTATAGCAGGTGTTTGACAACATCTGGGGAACTGTACAAACGGTCGTTATCACACAACGGTTGGCTAAGATGAAGGAGGCCCAGGCTCTCAAGGCACAAGTGGACACCGCTCGACAAAAATAAGCAGTGATTAAATGAAGTCTCCAGCCATGGCTTAATGAGGCATTCACGGTTTCCACTGCTATTGAGCACAAGGTGGCACACATGCAGGCAAAATATGCACTCAGCAAAGCAGCTGAAATAGAGACTAATGTGTGGGCAGCCCACATCGAACAGGTACAACGGATAGCGGAAGAGTTTGCTGCGAGTACAAGCAAAGCACAAAAGTTGTTGGCCGACCTCTGTGCGAAGATTATTGCACCAGTCGAGTGACTCCGGATGAGTCACAATGATTGTGTTGGGGGACTGTTGGGTACTGTAGGCCCCGTGTAACACTTTTGGGGCTCAAGACCCGCAAATTTGGGTAAAGAGTATGGAAAAGACTCTGCAAAGTGTGTAGAGCACGAATTGTAAGAAGTCAAGTCAAAGGGTTGTCTGCCCAAAAATAATGTAAAATAACAAGAAGTGATTCGGCTTGCCCATGGTCCACGGACCATGGGAATGTATAAATAGAGCAAGGCTCTATGGGTAGAATCCAGTTTTTTCTTGTTAATTTTTGGATCTCGAATGTAATGGGTTTATGAAGAAAGAAATCTTGAAGCATCTGTAAGTCTGAGTCAAGGGTGTGGGTAGACAGATAGAGGCTCTACAGCTATGTGCGCAAAGGCCTAGTAAAGTCCGTAGCTATGTGCGCAGACCCTTGCAGCTGAGTGCGTAGGGAAAATCTGATTATATTGGCAAAAGAGTTAAATAAAGATAAGTTGATTATGAGATACTGAGTTGATTCTGAAATACAGTGGATTTGGTTAATTTCTGGTTTATATATCTATTTGATCTGTGCGCTTATGCTTATGTTCTAAGTTTATGCAAATCTATAACATTTTTGGGTACGCGCATTGGTTATCTCTATTAAATGTTTCCTTAAAGATTTTAGAAGTAGATCTGATCTGTAACAAACTCAGTATTAATAAGTAGTAAGGATTTGCCCTGTTCCGGATCTAAGCAAAAACAGAGAAGCGCGAGGCCTCAGAACGGTGCGCGACCCCTCTAGACCATATCAAGGACATCCCAAGGATGCAAAAACCTAGTTCCAACACCCTCCCCTGCTACCTCGGGTGAGACCTTATTCTGCACTCCATGGATTGTTGCCAAAAGGGTTGGGAGATGCGGGATTTGTTTGGCTAATAACTCTTTCGAACCTGGGTTAGGCCCCAATAATCCAACACACTAGAAATGAGTTTTGGGTCTAAAATGGAAGTCGACTCAACAATCGCTCTGTCAACATATATTTCAAGCTCCTTTTAGAATTTAGATGCATGGGAGTTTACAAAAAATTAGTTGATTACTTCTTTGTTGTGCTTTATCAGATGATGTTTGAAGAAGAGGCACCCTACATGATCGATAGAGCTAAAGAAGCGGTTATTGAAATTGCAGATTGGTTCACTTCTTGTCAGGGAACCTATATCAAAGTCTTCAGATCCCCAAAGACACCACATGTTTTACTGAAGTACGTGACTGATAAGATGGTCATGTAGATGATTGGATATTAGCTTTTTTCTGCATTGTTGCAACTATTGCAGAAGAAGAAGAAGTCAAAATGGCCTCTCCTTCCCTGGAAAGTGGGGTCTTTTGAGTTGAAGAGTCTGAAGGAAATGGAAGCATAATTTGAAGAAATTAGGTGCCTCAGGTTCAGTGAAATGAGTTTCCATATATATGACCTAAGGGGAGTATCTAAACAACACTTTTCTAAGTTGCATTTTTCTTGGCCATATGTTTCCATTTCTATGGAAGGTGAAGAAAATATGGAGAATTGGTACAATGCTTCTAGAGAAACTAGGCCAAGTGATGAGGTGGTCCCTTCTAACACAGCTCATGTGCCAGATATTGTTCAAGAAGGGAACCAACCATAAGTGTCCACTAAATATATTATTGTCAAGCCAAAGAGAAAGATCATGCATGATCCCGAAGAAGAGAGGAGAATAAAATTTAAAGCATATAAAAACGCCAAACGTGCAATTGAAGTAGAGAGGAAAAGAAAGGAATTAGAAGAAGCATGGAGGAAGTGAGAAGAGGAGAAGAAATAGCAAGAGGAACACAAGCAGGAGGAAGAAAGAAAACAAAAAGAAGAATAGATAAGGAAGAAAAGAGAAGAAATGAAAAGAAGAAAGGAAGAGTTGAAAAGGAGAAAAGAAGAATCTAAGAAGAAGCATGATCCAAGTGGATATTGGTGTCCACCTGCCTATTCCACTTGGACCCCCAACACTATCTCTTTTAGTTTTTCAGTTTCCTTAATTGTAGCAAAATTTACTATTTTTGGAAATTTTTCCAGTCCTAAACTTCCAGAGCCGTTTTGAGGCCGTAAACGACATTTTTAGGAAAAACGGAGAGACAAAAATTGTCCCAAACCATCATACCTATTTGTTTTCAGCCTTCTCTTCGAGATCTTCGAAACAAGGTATTATGATATCCAATGAGATAGTATGCCAAAGTTACGGCCCTAGGAAGTTGATGTACCAATTTACCCAAACAGGACCCATAGTTTTGGCGCTTCATCTCCTAGGGTTCAGTTTTTGGATGTTTAGGGTTTTCCATTGTTTCTCAATAATAAATAGGCCTTTAAGCCTCTAACATAGTTCATAGGCATGTAGCCACCACATCTCTACTCAGAGATAAGGTACCATCGCCTGAGCTATCTTCATTCCATTCTTTTTGTAAGCATAGTTCAATATTTTTCCATTAATGAAATGAAGTGTTTTTCTGCCGCATCTTTGTGTTTATGATTATATCAGTAAGTTGTTGCATTCTTGTTTAAGTTCTGATCAAAGCAACAGGAAGACGCTTCTGGGGGATTAAGAAGAAAAACAAAAGTTATTAGAATAAGAAGAAATCAGGAGGAGATAGGAAGAGGACGTGCAAGCCTAGCAAGTAGATGAAGAATAAGAGGAGGATGATCAAGAAGCAGACAATATGCCAATTACAGAAAAAACAAGCTATCAACCCCCACCTCATCTTACTAGTGGCCATCCATGGGGGCTTCACTGGGAGAGAAATACCATACCACATGCATTCATATTGGGGGATATATATTAAGGAAAAAAAAATGACATAATATAGTGAGCATATAATAGGGTGTAAATGGCTTTTATATATTGTATATAAAAAATGGAGCTCAAAGTTAGTGAAAAAATATAAGGGGGTGTAAAAAATGTTAATGAAAAAATGATACCTACAATATCTAGTGAAATTAGGGGTTTTTAAATTGGGAATGTGTATTGGGTTCATATTGGTATGAGGTTAAATAAAGTGATTTTTAGAGGTATTTTCTAATATGTAGTCAAATTAAGGATATTGTTTAGTATGCCATGAACACATGTGCTATCTCATAGGTTAATTGATTGAAGCTCCCATGTGGCCATCTCCCATTCAGGGAAATTGGCATAGTTCCTTCACCAGATGATAAGGTCATGGACACTTCCAACTTTACATTCAATCAGTGAAAGATCATAATAGCACAGGAAAGAAGAAGGTATTTTCTGAATGACCCTCATCACCCTGTTTCCATCAAGACAGAAAAGGTGATCATGTTGAATATTAGGAAGAATCCAAGAGAAGTTGTGACAATGAACGCAACCTTTGTGGAATCCACTAAGGAGAACATTGATTTCTTGATGCGGAAAATGAGAAATTAGAAAATGAACTAGCTTCTGCAAGGAAATAGATTGATCATCTCATGTTTGAGAATCAGAGATTGTCTTCCACTAATGCAGTTAGAAAGGAATTCAAAGCAGAATTACTTGAAGAAATCAAGCCACTGGAAGAGAATATTAAGCAATTATATAATGATATGGTCACCCTTCTTGAAGCAGTGGCGCTCTTAAATGTGAGGTACATACAAGAGATGGTGAAGGTCCTAAAATCAACATACACAACCATAGATTTGATCCAAGATTGGGAAAAACATATATGAATACACTTGTAGTGTTGGTTAGGAATAGTAGATAGGATGTTGAAATGGATAAGGAAAAAATCAGGATGTTTATACAGATCTATGAGAAACTCCATACTTTTTTACCATCACCATAACATCATATCCACAACTATATCATGGATTGGATGTGTTGATAAGGATGCATGAGATACTTTCTATTGGCACATTTATAGAAGTTGAAGGTTTTAACCCAATACAAAAATTTCCTACAAACAAATTCTTAAAACAGAAAATATACAATAGCGAGAACATAAAACAAGTACACAAATATTTCCCCTAAATCCCAAAACTAGGACTGCAAGATTAATTTTTTATTACATTCCTTTCAAATTATGTTACAATATATATATATATATATGTGTGTGTGTATAATATTATATATATATAATATATATTATATATATAGATATATATATAACACATCGGAAGCATTCCATAAACCCAATCCATTAACCCTGGATTATAACATAACCATATTTCCCTTGACCAAATCTACAAAATACCATGGGAAGAAAACCATCATGGCCAAAACCATGTGCAAAACCATGCCAAAAACCATAGGTAGGTCTACCCACCTTTTATAGGGTCAAAAAATATTTCCCAGGGCGCTACCCTGGACCCTAAATAGCAAGCCGCGTGCGACTAGTCGTGGAAAGAATATAACACACACTCAACTTAAATAAAGGAAGGGAGAATAATCAAGCAAGAGATAAAAAATTTATTGAACAACATCAAACAGGAAACCACTCAAGATGAGTTCGAGGTGACAAAAGAACCTATTCTACAGTGTTTGACTAAGCCAGCAAAGATACACATGAAGTTGATCATGTTGTTGAGTGACATTCAAACATATTCCTAGACCATATATCCAAATGCAATGCAAGGTAAAATAATATATAATCATGATACACCATTGAAGGTTAGGCACATAGCAGCAAAGTACAAAGCTTGGCACCAATATCTTATTACAAAGTCACATGTCATTATCACTGAGTTACAATTTTCATAAGCTTAAGCATGATGTATTATTTTGTATTATGGCTATAGCCACATTTTTGTCATATTGTAATATTTTATTTTGAAAATAATAAGCAGTGAAAATTTTAAGGATGGAAGTTTATCTTAAAGTTTAGAAACCTTCGCGAATATTACTAGTCCCTAATATGCAAATTGTAAATTTTTTGGTGATATTTTTGTAGAAATATTAGGTTTCCAATGATTTTGTATTATTCGATATAACATTTTGGAAATTTGTAAGGTAAAATAATGGTGTACAATAAAATTTGGACGAATATTTTTAGAAAAAAATAGAAATTGGAGAATCTGTTTTTTGAAAAAAGCATGGAAAATTAGCCCACCTACGAATATTAGCCCCTAAAATTTCCCCTGATTATAAGAAAATGTAAAATGTGTAAGTGAAGTCTAAGAGACACATAAGGAATATGAAGAGTCATTAGGTAGCTCAAAGGTTAAAGAGGATCTTAAAAGGAAAATGGAAGCTCAAGGTTCATGAGGTAGCTCAAGAGTCACAAGGGGAGGTGAAAGGTCACCTCACTTGTTATAAATAAACCCTCATAACTTAATCAAAGGGATTGGAATTTTGGAGAGCTGGCCTTGGACTCTATAGTTTATCATAGGAGATAAGATCATTCTTTGGAGAAGCAAGTGGTAGCTTCAATATCCACTCTTGGGGCTAGTGTTTCACCATTGTAATTATGTACTTTGAACATTCACTTAATCATCACAAGCTATTAGAGCCAACACACTTTCATGCATGTATGGTGGATGTTGTAAAACTATTCTATTAATGTTTATGGTATATGTTATGTTCATGCATGCTAAAGAAAATGAACTATTTTTTTGGCTTTATGATATATCTTGTTGAATGTGAGTTGTTATTTGCTTTCATGGTTATTTTTATCCTGTGAACTATTTTGCAAGTTAACTAATGAGTATTTTATTTCTCTTGTGTGTCTCTTTTAGGATAGTACTATACTTTTCTTCTAGAGACTCACTCTCTCTTTCCCTTCTATGGACGTCCCTTTTATACATTGCAATTGTTGTCTCACAAATATTACTCACTTGTTGACATCAAAGTTATATGTATGATCTCTTATGATGTTTATTGCAGCCAAGGCATATCTTCAATATCATTATAATGGCATTAGGTCCCATATTCCAAATGGGGCTCCTATCCCAAATGGTGTGAGGCCTAATTGGAACTTCATACTTGGGAGACCTCCTCACTGTTGCCAGCTTCCAGCATTGTCAACACCCCCCATCTAGGAAAAGTAAGAACATCATTGTTTGTATAGACTATCTGACCAAGTGGGAATAAGTGAAGGAAATGAAAGCAACAGAACAAAAATATACCAAGTTTTATAGGAGAATATATTCTAAATTTCAGTTTTCCAAGAGAAATGGTGATGGATCAAGGCTCCTAGTTCACCTCCAATCTAACGAAGAAGATAATGCAGTAGCACCATTTTTGACACTGAACGTTTACCCAATATTACCCTCAATAAAATGGACAAGTGGAGGTTACCAACAAAGAATTGGAGATCACTCTTACCAAGGTGATCGACAACAACAAAAAGGACAAGGAAAATAGACTTGTTGAGGCCACTTGGGCCTAGAACACCACCTAGAAGACCTATTATGGGTTAACCGCCTATGGGTTATTCTATGATATGAAATTTTTTCTATCAATTAAATTTGAATATAACACCTTGAGAATGGAAACCCAACTTGATTTTGATTTAACTAAAGCGTTGACAGATTACAACAATTGAATGCATTATATGGATATATAATGTGGGCCTTATTGCAAACCAATTACTCCAAAGGTAAAGAAAAGTATAGCATGACAAGCACATCAAAACCACGCTTCCAAGATGGTTATTTGGACCTCTGATATGACTTATGGTTCAAATATTTCAAGGGTAAGCTCATGACCAAATGGATGGGGCCTTATCTACTTGAAAAGTGTTATGATAATGGCTTATTCAAAATAAATACTATTGATGAGGAGCAAGATCCACTCTTAGTAAATGGATATTGGTTTAAAGTCTACAAGAAGCCCATTTCTAGGGCTGAGTTTTCTAAATCAATAAGAAAGGAATTGGATCCAATTGAGAGAATCAAGGCTCCCAATCCATTTAGTTCTTAATCAATCTTTAGAAAGAAAAAAGATAATAATAACCTCAAGTGAAAACCTCCTTTGAGGCACTTAAGGAAAACTTATTGGTTGAAAACCTCTATCAAGAGCCCTATAAGTTTGAAAAGAAAAAGAAAAAGAGAAGGAAAAATAACAAAGTACTCCTGGTGAAAACCTCCTAGGCACTTAGGGAAGACCTCCATGAGGCATATAGTAGGTCTTTAAGAAAAAAGGGAGAGAAAAATAGAAAAAAGCATGTTTTTGTGTCACCTTAACTTATGTGCAGGTACTATAGGAAAAGAACACAAGACAAGGTAAACAAATTCATTGTGTACATTTGGCCCAAGAAATTGACTTCAACACTCCAAGTGGGCCCTTAGAACACTCCTATATTATTTTGCATATACTTTCATCATGCACCATGTCAAGCCTCTACCATTATCTCTTTCCCATACATTTTTTTCAACTTCCCTGAACTATTATAGGAAAGTCGTATAATGCTACAGGGTGACATAGTTTTGAGAAAAAGCTATAGGTCAAGGAATTTATTTACACTTGAGTTAAAGAAAAGAAGTAGGAGAATCCTAACATCTAGGTCCACCATCACCATACATCATGGGGTATATTCCCCTTCATTGTTTGTCATTTCTAGCCCCATAGTAGCTCAATTTCTTGTTTTCTCCACCATGACTGCAACCAAGTCCCTTTCCATCATATTTTTAGCGATAATGAGGGTCCTATGTGACTAATAAAGGAGGCTACACAACCTTATAACAACCTGTAGATATCCTAATAGGATCAATCTCTGTAACAACAAAAACATGTTCAAAGAAGACCACAACCTATAGAAAAGGATCAACAACTCTAAATCAGTGTCATGAGTACAATCACTCCTTCCAGCTCTGAAAAATGGACCTGAGTAGCTACATGATTTCCCGTAAGTTGCTACAAGATTATCTATTCACCAACAACACCCTGAAAAAGATCTACAAGTACACAAAGAGAAACCTCCAACGTTATGAAAAGGTAAGAATCAGGTATGAAATATCTAACACTCACCATATTAATTCATTTGAAGAATAAGGAAAAAAAATTGTGCAAAATGAGACATTAGAGAAATTTTGAGGTCTAAAATAGGCCTTCTAAGGAATATTATATAATAATAGTGGAAATAATGAAATAAGATTAGATTACCTCATCAACTTTAGGAGGGAAAGAAGAAAAAATTGCTTTTTCAACTCACATTTTAAATTTATCTCGTTACGATTTTACTCACATTTCAAGTGAGAGCACTTGTTGGATAAATATTATTTCAAAGTTACAGAAGCAGAGTAACTATGCTTTTCTATATGATGTTTGTGTACATAAGAAATCTAGTTTCTTTTATAATTATTACATGCCCGAAATTAGGAATAGATCAGTCATGAGTATCTCACGATTCTTATGCTGATGAAAAATAAAAGTAGTTACAACCTATCTCTAAATACAAAGACTTCTCAAATATATTGGTTAGGATTGCAACCACTTGGGTCTATTGCTTCTAAAATAAACAACTCCTAAATGCTTGTTGAACCTCAGAATTACCCTCTCCTTGAATTTTTTTTTCTCACCTTTTTCCCTCACTTTCTCATAAGATTACAAACCCAATCAATGATAAATGCTAGGTTTTGTCTTAAGAAAAGCATTAAAATGATCGCCATATTATATTTTCATGTTATTGTTATTTGAATGGATTTTTGCAAATTAGCTACAGAACGCAGCCTATTCTGCAGCTAATTGTGGATTTCGTAGCTACTCTCATGGTTTGGAAGGTTTCAGGTGTTAAATGAAGAATTGGGCCACATGGACATTTCTAGAATCATCTCCACATGGATTCTATCCTATTCACTCGGTCCAGATCAACGGAAAAGCAAGCCTAAGGTCATGGTCAAAGATGGAGTCAAAGTACATTACCTGAAAGCAGTAGGACTCTTGATTTTCTCTTTCGTAGCTAATCAAGTGTCTAACAATTTTGTTGCAAATCTAATTCGAATTAGCCACCTGTAGCTAGTCAAAAGTTTAAACAATCCTATTGCAATTTGAATTAGCCACCTGTAGCAAGTTTATCTCATAAACAATCATGTTAAATTTAATTCAAATTAGCCACCTATAACAAGTTTATCTCATAAACGGTCATGTTTAATTCAATTCGAATTAGCCACCTATAGCAAGCTTATCTCATAAATAGTTATGTTATTTTCCTTTAAATATTAGTTGCATGGAACCGAGAGAAGTTAGAAGTTAAAAGGAATTATGTGTTAAGTTCAATTTTTTTGTTGATACTCTGTATTCAGACTTTGTTTTCTTTCATAATACAAATTTCGTGTTGTCAATGATCATTTAAAGTGCATCCTTAACTAGCTAGCATTCCAGCCATGTCAATCGCAGAGGGCCCCTACACTGAAGGAGGTTTTTCATTTGTTGTTTTTAGTTCAATTTCCATTACTCTGTTTTCAGCAAATCTATTCTCTAAATTAGGATGATATTTCATTTTAGTTTTTAATCAATATCATAATGATAAATCACAATTGTGCAACCTTGTTCTTCTAAGCTATTTCATGGAGAAAAACGACTATGTTTCCAAACTGAATTAAGATTGAGGTAATAAGAATACACAGTTGCTTAGTTTTCTTACTGTTTTGTCATTCATTTTCTTGGAACATAATTGTCAATTAACTGTGTCAATGGATGTTTTCAAAAGCCATTTCAAGATGATGATGATCCTAAAATAAATGGTTAAATGTCTAATTCATACAGTGATTGAATTTACTCAGTACATTGTTATTTTTCTAGGAATTTAGGAACTAAGGTATAATTGATTTCTTCCACAACACTTCAAGTGGGCAATGCTTCACATTTGAATGTTGGAGAAAGTAAAAAATATATTAGTTTTTTACAGTTAGTTTTACATGCTTTTACCTTTTTGCTTTCAAATCCTCACTTAGTTGCATCACTATTATTCCCAATAATCATTTCAAGGAGATTGATTTAATCATATTCCAAAATTTAATGGTTGAATGTTTAATGAATGCAATTACTGAGTTACCTTCTGCATCAATTTCATTCTTGGTTTTAAGAATTAGATCCATGGATTAGGACTAATGATAAGATAAGATAGATGCTCTGCTTTTTTAATTAGGTTCTAACTAGCCAACAGTTATCGGTCCATTTTTAGGAAATTAGATTAACTCAGGAACATTTCCTTTCCTTTAAAAATCATTAGATTCACTTAAATTTTCTCATAGTTTCAGGTTGTACATTCTTAGACATCAAAGAACAGAAACCCCCCAAAAACAACATAAAATACAAAACAACGAAGTAAGAAAAAGGTTAACTAAGCACATATAGTGCACCACACTTCACCAGTTTACAAGCCTCGGTTGATAATTTATGAAAGCAATTTAGGGCACTAAATTGACTAACAATTTGGCACCATTGTCGGGGAAGTGTAATTAAGTAACCTCATCTCTTACATCTAAAAAATGATATGCGTAGAGAAAGAGACTCTAGAAGTAGATTCATAGCTAGAGGCAAGAGTTTAATTCCTAGAACACCACTTACTCACCAAGACTAAGAAGATATACACCTCCATCTCAAGCTCATATTCCACATTTCGCTAGCCATATACTTCCTGAAGTTCTAAGGTCAAAAATCCAATTAAGAGGATCTCCTACTTCATCTACTCAGACAGTCCTAGAGGAAGAAAATCTTGGTTCTCCAACAGAAGGAGTAGTCTTTTTCACCTCTATAGGGGAACATATTTTAGCTGAAGAATTAGAAATTCCTAGTGGAGAGGGAGAAGTAGAACCTTTCTTCCACATACCATTGATAGAGGAACTAGAGGAAGAGCAATTGACCTTGCAGGTTGAATCTTATGTTAACTCTAAAGAATCTATAATGGCAGGAAGAGAAGAAGAAGGAGAGGGAGTTCTGAATGGAGAATTTTCACTATTTGGAGGAGGAAGAGGTAGAGGAAATATTGGAGAAGGTAGAAGAAATAGGCAAGTTGATAATTCTTTTGAATTCCCTATAGTTGATGAAGAAACAAATGCCACAATGAAAAGTATCTCACCTTCTGTCCTCCCAAATTTTCATGGATTAAAAAGTGAAGATCACGAAACCTTTTTATTTGAATTTGAAGTCTTGTGCAGAACTTATGATTATTTACAAGACTCTCAAAAACTTAAATTGTTTCCTTCAACATTGAAAGGAGTTGCTTTAAAATGGTTCATGGGATTGATCACTCAGTCTATTAGAACGTGTAATGACATGAAGAGAGAATTTTTGGACAGGTATTTGGATTATTGCATGCCTATCAATCACAAAGATGAAGTGTTTAAAATGGTACAAAGAGAAGATGAAAATTTTGTGGATTTAATTGAAAGATTCAACTATAACTTAAAAAGAGAAAAAATGGATAACTTAGATCAAGATACTTTAAAAGCTCTTTTATTAAAATCCATTAGAGATGAGTGGATAGACATACTTAACATTATGGGGAAGGGAGATATCTCTCAACTCCCATTAAATGACATTGGAGAATTATGTGTTCATCTCTCAATAGGAAAATCCAAAACTGGGAAAGGTCAAAGAGAAATTTCTCTTGCTAGAGTGAATACATCTACAACTGGATCAGTGAGTAGGGAAGAAATTGGAAACATGCTTGATGAATTTAAAACAGATATTTTAGGGAGCCTCAGTGATTAGATAGACACCCTTAAGTTACAAAACAAGCAAAAAGCTGAGACTGATTCTTTAGCTATTTTATGTCCCAAATGCATAAAGAAGCATGCTTTAAGAGAATTCCCTTTGGATGCAAAAATCATAGAGACTTGTTTGATTTGTTTAGAAAACCATGAGACCAAGAGTTGTCCTTCATTTCCTGGTATTAATATTGTTTTTCAAGAGGAAACAATTTCAAATCCAATAGAATCTCTTTGCTTTGTCTCTAGAATACCTTGGCAGGGGCCACAAAACCAGGGTTTTAACAACCAAATGTATGTTCAGCCCCCACCAAATTGGAATTCTTGGCAGCAACCTTGGCCTCAATCTCAATCTCAATCTTAACCTTGGGCTCAAGGAATGAAAAATCCCTATGGAAGATTCTCTCAATACTATCAATATCCTCAATCATATCCAAACTATCCTCCCCAACAATTTCCTCAACAAAATCAACAGCCCCAACTTCAAAACCAAAATCCTCAACTTTCACTGTCATTCCCACAAAAACCAAATTAGTTACCTGCCCAACCATTACCAAACCCCAAAAATAAAAATCCTCATAATACCTATATGGTGGAAGGACAGTAATTTCCAAATTATATGATCATGCCTCTAGATCTCAATGATGTCCAACTAAGATCTGGTAGGATATTAGAAAATAAAAAGCCTTTTGTAGTTATTCAAGAACAAAATAATTCTGAGGAAGATTCTCTACAACCAATAAAAGTTTTGAAGGAACATCTCTTCAAAACCAGAATACTGAAAATGAAAAAGAAAAAGAACGAATAAACTCAACTCCTATCATAGAGCAACCACCAGTATCTACTTCTACACCTCCTTTTCCTGAAAGATTACAAGTTGGTAGAGGGATAGAAAAGCATATTATGTTGCCTAATTATGATTTTCCAAATGAATTGAAAAATGTTTGTATCAAAATCCCTTTGTTACAAGCCATTAAGGAGATTCCAATTCTAGCTAAAACAATAAACGAGTTGAGCATGAAGAAACCAGGAAGAAAAACAAAAGAAATAAAAAGAATTCAGCTGGCAGGAAAAATAACAGACATAATGATGGGAAAAATTGCCATACAAAAATATTTAGATCCAGGAAGTCCAGTTGTTAAAACACATATCAATGGTGTTGATTGATTTAGGAGCAACAATAAACATCATGAGCAAACAAACCATGGAACAGCTCAAGCTTCCTAATCTTTTTTATAGACCTACATTACTGTAATTGGCAGATAGATCTGTAATCAAACTAGATGGTGTGTTAGAATATATTTCAGTGTCCTTAGACTCTTGGGATTACCCTATTGATTTTATGATCTTAACCCCTAAGAACAATCTAGGAGGACATCCACTTATATAAGGAAGACCTTGGTTGGCTACAGTTGATGCTTTCATTAGCTGTAGATCTGGTGATATGTATATCTTTGATGGTAACTCAACTAAGAAATTCACTCTATATCCTCCAGCAGGAACAATCACAGAAATAGATGACAAAGAATGGATTGATGATGAAAATGATATTCAACCTCTCTTTACTATTTCAACCATTAGTGAAGATAGTCAAATCTTAAATATAATGGAAATTTTTGAATCATCTCCACAATATGAACATGCTCAATTTCAAGAAAAATCCAATATTGAATATTTGTCATCTAGGCAGATGTCTCTTTATTCTATGGAAGAATTTGGTAGCTCTACAATTGAAATCTTTCTAGGGAAAACATTGAACATAAACAATAACTTGGAAAAATTACAACAGGAAAAGATAATCAAAACATTACAACAACATTCTTCTACATATGCATGGGAATACACTGACATGAAAGGAATTAGTCCTAAGACTTGTATACGTCACAGCTACATTGAGGAAATTGTAAACCTATTAGACAACCTCAAAGAAGGATGAATCCAAATCTTACGGAAATTGTGAAAGAGGAATTGCAAAAAATGTTGAATGTAAAATTCATTTACCCAATTTTAGACAGCCTATGGGTTTCTCCTCTAGTGATTGTTGTAGAAATTTTGAATAATATGACACTTATTCACAGAGATTATCCTGATTACACACTATTTGTGGAATGCATGCATAATACATAACCTCCTCTACGTTGATCATCAATTTGCGGAATTAAAGAAACAATCGCATGCGCACATTGAAACATCAATCACACATATCAACACAGTATGTAATGGGGAAAGCATACAGCTGAAAACCCTCGACTATCTGTATATTATAATGATAGATAACATGTAACAATACATAGTACAATACTCCTCACAAGTACTCAGTACTATCTCCACATGCTACACACAAACTAGCTCAGATCTAAATCAAGTCACAGGTTCAAATCTCCTTCGTTGTTTGCCTGCCTCCACTCCGCAATCCAAGTTGAGAATAGATCAGATCCAAGTTCGAATTCCCTTGGCTTGTGCTGTGCAATCCTCATTGGCAATCTCAATCCATGATTGTGCAAATATCATGCACAACTATAGTCACAACTGATAGTAGTCTCACCCTTTCACCCACCTCTAACACTTGTCTCCACTGAACTGTCCATGCACTGAGTTAACTGATGTATTCTTTAGTTGATTTATGAGTTAATAATTAGTGAATTAATTAATAATTAATTCACACCACTCATCACTAGTGTATTTGTCAGTTAGACTAAATACAACTATTTCAACTAAGTCAAACTGAACACAACTCCATCAACTCCTCAATCAACTCCACCAAACTCAATCACTTGAGTTCTAACTGAAGTCATCATGCAATAGCTCAACTAACCCATAGGAAAAGCATATTTCCTTCTGTCAGTTGCATGTGCCACATCTGTAGATCAAACTGAAGTGCTGCAAGAGGAT
>APFE030560849.1:0-29867 GCA_000404065.3 Pinus taeda
TCCAATGCACTCAAAACGAGACAACTAGTTATTTGCACAAGAATTTCCTTTTTCATTCAAACGCTCAAATGCTACCAACACAAAATTTTTCAAAAGAGATTTTTGTATTTTTATGAAAACACTTAAAACTATGACTAAAGCAAATTTTGAGAAAACTATGAACAAGGCAAATCTTAAGATCTACAAACTATAAAAAACTACTTGAAGTAAAAGCTTAAAAAATGTTTTTGTCTTTTCAAAGATGTTTTACTTGGCGATAAGAAAACCAAGGACTAACTTGTCCAGAATCACAAATCAGTCAAAAAACAAGCGATCTTTTGTTCTTTTTTGTAAAAGTGAAACCCAAACTTTTAACACAAGCTTTTCGAAATTTTGGAAAGAGAAAAATCAAGATGGATTCCTCAACAAAGGTTGATTTTACAAATGGTTAGACTCATAAGAAGGCCAGTAAAAACCAAGGTGATCTGAGGCTTCTATGCTTCTAAGCTCTGAGCTACTACACGACCAAAATGAAAATCAAGACCGGCAACCAAAACTTCCAGGAATTTCACCTAAAACCATAACACCAATGGAATTAGACCAAGGAAAGATTTTGACAAGTCACAAGCAGGTCTGGGCAGAGGATAACAACACCTAAACCAAGATAAAACTAATTAAAAGAGGAAAAATCAAGTTTTTCAAAAATTTAGCAGGGTCCGCAGGCTCAGAGTTTGCACAGGTGCATGCACGTTCTGTGTGCAAAGTAAACATGCATAGAGGTACGCACTGTGATACAAGCATAGAGTGCAGACTTCTCCTAAAGTTATGAAAATCCAAAACAAACCTAGATCTACTAAATCCACCCAATTCCACACACAACAAGTCAATAACAGAAACAAAAAGGCAAGTTTCTCAGGTCAAAGAAAAACAAGGAAAACAATCAAGTCCCCAGTGGAGTTGCCATTTTGTCACGCGAGATGAGTCGAGGTTGCGGACAAGATCGACCTTCCTAATATCTACAGATATCTAGTGACAAGCAAGGCAATCAAAAACTATCTTTCTCTAAATATGCAATTAAAAACAAAGGAAAACAAGTGTTTTAGGCCTACCTTGGGTCCAATGCAAGTTTGTGGAAGCCTCGCTCCCTCGCTCCAAATGAGCTTCCTTGAAGTGTAATTCTGCAAACAAAAACAAGAAAACCAAATTCAATAGCACCTGAAAAGCCAATATCATAAAGTATGTTCATCATAATGATCAAGGAGATTATGAAACAAACCACATAAGACAATTTGTTGAGAAAAATGAATCTGATTGTATTAATTGAAATGAACAAGAACTTTACAACCTGTGCCTTTATGCTGTACAAGCTCCTCTTAGGGTCCGACAAGAAGTCTCCTCTACTTTGAAAAGTTTCACTCACTTCCCAATGAAACCAAAAGGTATGTGATCTCTCCTCTCAAGTTTAACTAGGAAGTCCCAATTCCATCAACATTTACCCTCAAAATGTTCAGCTTCTAACCTCTCCAGCAACTAACCATTGCCTTAATTTTATAGTGCAATGGAGGGAAGTTACTTGGTCCTCCTTCAAAGGGATAAAGCCCTCCTTCAAAGGGATAGCTCCTCCTATCAAGGGATTAGCTCCTTCTCTTTTGGGATGCATGAACCACCTTGGAGCGAACAATCCACGTCAAAATCATTCTAGAAACATCTATAATTAACCCAAAAGTGGGTTTTTTAGGATAAACTTGCGCCTTTTTTACTTTTACAGGGGTACGTACCCACCCGTTTACAGACAGAGCGTGCAAGTACGCAGGTAATATGAAAAAAGGGTGTGGGTCCGCAGGTAAAAGTAGGAGAAAGTGCGGAACCAGAGTAATATTGATTTTCAATGTCTTTCTCTCATTTGCAAAGCTTTGACATGAAGAGCTAAGGTCTGAGACTTGCTTAGGAGGCTAGTATAAGTGATGATAGACCCATACTGACTGCAAATAATCATGGTGATGATATTTTTGTGTAACACTAAGGACAAGATGGTTGGGACCCTACACTATGGAGAAATGCAATGACAATGGTTCAATTTTGATCAGAACCATTGATGATGAAGCCATCCCCATGCTTGTAAATGGACATCAGTTGAAAGTATATAAGAAACCCCTCTCCAACCGAGAGTTCATTGAAGATTTGAGTAAGACAGTGATGGTAGTGGAGCATGTCTTAGCCTCCACTTAACTCACTCACTGAAGATAAATAAAAAATAAAAAATAAGGACTCAAGTGAAAACCTCCATGGAGTGCTTGAGTCCCATCATTGGGTTGAAAACCTCTTCTGAGGCGGCCCAGTGATGTCAAAGAAAAGAAGAGAGAAAATAAGATCCCTGGGTAAAAACCTCCCTTGGAGGCACCCAGGGCAGGCAATTAGGGTGAAAACCTCATTGAGGTTCCCTATTTTTTTTTTTTAAAAAAAAAAGAGGAAAGGAAAAATGAATTTCCAATTGCATTGCATGTTTGTAGGAGGAATACAAGAAGCAGCGGAAGGTACCAAGGGAGCCCTGAAACCAACACCAACACCTATCCTACCTTCCCACACCTTTCTCCATCATTCTTGGCATTTTATTCACCTCACTATGCTTATTTTTCAAAAAATGTGTTTTCTACAGGAGGCTCATGTAGGAATTACAGAGAGCCAGAAATGGATATAAAAGGAAATTTGAGGGACATGGAAGCTTCATAAAAAATATGTAAACCCTCCTATAGTCTTCAAACCTCCTTTCCATCATGTCCAAGCCTGCATCACACCCCAAGCATCATTCTTCTCCTTGTCCAAGAAAAACACAGAAAAACAGTTCTTTAGGAAAAGAAAAAATAAGAAAGGTAACAACACCATCAACCCCACCTGAAGCCTACCTATTACTTCTCCATCTCTATATACATCTCTGGCATCATCCTCATAGATCCAAGCATAGAAAGAAGCTTAAGTTTCAAGGGGAGAAGTAGCGACAGGAGCTCCTGTAGGAATTCCTGTAGCAGCTGATCCCATTAAAATCCAGCATCAACAGCAAGAGGGTGCAAATATGAAGGCTAAAGAAGACGCCTGAAGCTCAGATCCAGCCAGACAAGAACTTACACAAGGCACAACCACACATCAGCAAGTAGACAACATGCATCAAAAGAAACAAGGGCATGCAACAGAGAGAGAGAGCTGCAACACCTCACAGCAAACACATTTGGATCTTAGGTAAGTAAATAACTAGCTCCTCTGTTTGCATTTGTGTAATTAGAAGGCATGAAAAATTAATGAGATGATTGAGTTTGAATGAGGAAAAGGTGGTCAATTAACTTTTCCACCTTCATCTAGTTGACTCCACTCATACGAAGATGTCACCCACACATGTGCATAGTCAACTCAAGAAAGATGTCAAGGGCAAGTAGTGGAGGAAGTGTGAACTATGATGCAATCATGATGGATGATTATGAGGAAAGGGCCATGATGACAAGGCAAGTGGGGACCAATGGTTTGAATATGGCCAGTGTAAACTTGGCTAGCCCACCCTCCATCATCGGGAACATCCATAAAAAGCAATAAGTACTCCTCCCCAAGCACTCTCACCACCTTTTCCTTCATTCTCTCCTCGAAACTCCGCTCCTACAATATCCTCATGCCCCCATAGCCTCATAACCATCATTCTCCATTGATCTCTCCCATATTCCTACTCTCTTCATTTTCTACAGGAGCACTTATAGGTTCTACACAAGAACCTACAGGAATTCTACAGGAGGGCCAATAGTCTTCTACAGGAGGGACGGTGAGTTGTTTTGAAGGGAGAAAACACGTGTTTTAGCACAATTATTTAGCTGAGGAGGTAGGTTCTATCCATAACCATTTGAATATAAAAATATGTAAGAAGTGGTTTAATTTTGAGGAGGAAATAAAGCCTTTAGGTGGAGGAAATACATAACAGAACTTCTGCTTATTTCTTAAAAAAACATTGTCTCTCTGTTTCTCAAATTTTTCTTCAAAAGTTGTTGTCTCCATCTCCACATTCAGTTTCCCAAAGAAGAATAAACAAAATGACAGGAGGTTTTATGAGGAAGGAGCTCGCCAACTCCTATAGACTCCATGCACATACCCAAGTAGTGGACATATTCACAAGAGCAAATTGGATGAACGAAATTCCAAGCGTTTGATAAGCAAATTGCTCAAGAATTTGCCCACTCTTTGGTCCCTCACACCAGAACACATGCCACTGTCACCTTTAGAGTTCTTTCCATGGAGATAACCCTTGAATTTATCAGTAGGGTCACTACCCTTCCTCTTGGATTGCCCTGGAGTAAGGATGAAAAACCAATTGGCCAGGCTGCCAAGAGAAACTTCTTCCAAAATAATGAAACCCCTGTAGAGGGTAAAAATGGCATTAAAGGGCTAGCGTACCATATCCTTGGGATGAGGTTAGCTACCAAATAATCAAATATATTTCCTGTGAGGCGAGGTACAACATTGTCTATGGATACCATTTAGAATCCTTCATGAATTAAGATATGGCATGGATACTCCAGCCCCTCAGAAGCTCAACATCCCCTACTTCCTCATGCAATCTCTCATTGAATCTAGCACTAAAGTTCAAGCAGGGAATTTAGAGCAGCTCGCTCACCATGGATTAATCAAAATTTTAGTGGAAGAAGCCCTCCATACATTTACACTCCCTATAGCATGGGAAATCTTCCAAAACATGACAACAAAAGATGACATAAAAGCCCTAACCTATGATATCAGTCGTACTGGCAGTGAGGAGGAAGAGCGACAAGGGGGAGAAGGTGAGGCAACTGGTGACTTAGCATAACAAAAAGGGAAGGAGGAAGAAACTAAGATAGAGAAGGAGAAATATGAAGAAACAGAGTAGGAAGAAACATAGCAAATACAGACATAAAGAGAAATAGGAGGAGAAAAAGGGGTAGAAAAGACAGCACAAGAAGAAGTGTCCCCAGAGACTCTGGAAAGAGAGACAAAATCTACTCTCACTGCCCTCAACACACCGATCAAGCCAAAACAGAAGAGGAAGAGGCAGACCTCAATGTATTTCATGGCTAGGAAGAGGAGAAGAATCAAAACAAGGAAACCCCAGCCTTCTTCAAAAGTGCCAATTATTATTGAAGATTCACCCTTTTCTCAAGGAAAATAATCCCCTTCCAAGGCACCTATCACATATGAAAGGGGGAATCCTAGATCCCCCACATGGAAAGAAAAGGTAGAACTACAAGACTTAAAAATAGTCCTACGGGAGGCACAAACAATTCTATAGGAGACCCTGTCAAAACTACAGGAGACCCAAAAGCTTGAGAAAAAGGTAGAAGGACAACCACAGGTAAAGGAGGAAGAAATAGAGCTAGAAGAACCTGATCCCCAACCCAATCTTGGCTCCTACTACAATATTCTACAGGGGAGGAGAATAGTTCCACAAAAAATTGCAATTCCACTATTCTTTGAATTAGAGAAAGAAAGGATAAGGACCCATAGGTGGATGAAAATAGCCAAATCCAAAGTGGTTGAGGATATTTGCCATATGGATAACAAACTTAGAGAGATGGGTAGAGACTTAAGTGTTGTCAGACATAGAGAAGTAATCATAAGAAGCCACCTTGAAACTGAAAATGAATTGCTAAGAAGACAACTGCAAGAGAAAGAGACCCAACTGGCATGCATGGCCAGTTGTTACATGGAGGCATTGTAATGTAGGACACCAGAAAAATCCTATGGCCTATATCTCAAGGACCAATGGTTGCAATTTTAGATAAAGACTGGCACAAAGAGGCATGATGCCTTTCTAAGATTACAGGTAGTTTATGGACCTGTGTGACCAAAGCACATTAGAAGATAAGGCAAAGATGGTAGAATTCTACCTACATAACATGGCCCTCATAGACATGAATGTGTGGGACCCCAATGCCAGGTTAGGGGACCTGAAACTAGTGGCCATGGCCTCATGGATGAACCATGAAGAGTTAAGGGTAGTAGAAATAATAAGGTTGATGATAAAGGAGCAGAATGAGCCATTAATGATTAGAGCTGAGCCATTAGACCCCATGGCACTCATTAGCACACATAACCTGCTTGCCAATAATCCTCAGATTTCTACTAGATATATAAGTGATCAGGCACAAGCCATTGCACGTTTTGAGGATATGGAAAGGTTACTTGGGGATGACTGTGTGCATGCATGTATGAGGAGATGGAACACTATACCACACAATTTGCAAATCAGGGAATATCATTCCCCAATGAAGATGAAGGAGGAATTAAGGAGAGTGCCAACGTATAATCACTCTATGCAGAGGCTAAAGGTCAATTGGATTGGCTTCAAATTGAGCCCCCCACTACTGCTAGGCATGCTGGAAGGCAGAAGAGAAGAGGAAGAGCAGGAGTAGTGGGAAGAAATAGACAGGAAGGTAGGATTCTATGACAAGGAAGAGGATACCACATCAGAAGCAAGGGATGCTAGGGATGCCACCAGGGCCATAAAAGATGAGGAGATAGACTAAGTTTCTCAGAGGATGAGAAACACTTTCAGTAGGGGGTGATGATGAGCCTCATAAATGGCTAATTATATGGCCTCATTTTACCTCCTAACCTAGTTAAATCAACCATTCTCTTAGCTTATTGTATGATTTTCTAATTATATTCATGCTTATAGAGTGAGTTGAGTTAGTTATGATGCCATGTCATCTAATATGTGATTAATGCAAATTATTGATGAATTTTGTGGTCAAAGTCAAGGATCAAGTAGACAAATGGAAAAAATAACTTAAAGTGGACAAAGGAAATGACATATAGGAGGGAGTCCCCCTAATTTATTGCTCATCACTTCGAATTCCCCTTCATTCAACTTGAAGTACAACCAGCCAAGTCATGCATTAGCAGGTAGCCGAGAAAGTGGAGGATGACTGATGACTCTCTCGATATTTGGGAGCCAAGCCTCCCTGATTTTAAGGAAGCTATTGGTAGCTTCATTTTTATAAGTAGAGAGGCCTAGCGCCTCACTAGGGTTGGATTTGTGTTGGATTTTTGTTGTACTTTTTCTCATGTAAACTCTACTCAACTTCGAGCTTATTTTTTGTGACAGTTTCATGTAATCTTGTTCTTGTTTTGAGAAAATGATGGAATACTTTTTGAGTTAGCACTGAGTCACATTAGAGGGCTGAAGTTCTTGGGTTAGGACCCAATCCAAGTAGCCAAACTCCTATTTACTTGTATTTTTATGTTTTATTTTAGTTTGTAGATTAGGCTGTTGTTAGATGAATTTGTTTTATGGTCAAAAATAGGTTGCTTTGGATGATTCAATAGTTTTCTTCCATTTGTGCTTTCTATAGTAGGTTAAGCAGTGATAAAGAAAAGATCCAAAAGGCTAGAAACAGTTCCTTGGCCTCTCTTCCTCCCTCTAGGACCATGATTTGAGGCAAAGAGCCTCTTGCTGCCCCAAAAACACAGATTTTCCTCATTCATAGGACTTCTAATGTTTGCAGCTTTTTAGTTGGTTAATAGTCTAGTTTGTTGTGCTTCAGAACTTCTTCATCATGCTCATTTCTTTGTTTACCATAGTTTTCTTCCATGCCTTCCTTCCTTGTAGCAGTTATTAGCATTTCCTTTCCTAGATCACAATTTAGATTAGTTTGATGCAAAACTCTGTTTTTCTAGATACACTTATTTCATTGCTTGCTTAATCTCAGTGGTTGACTGTCAGTTGTTTATGCAATAGAGATATTCTAGCATTAGGCTAGCCTATCATCCATCCCATCCTCCATCTAATCCATGCCCTACAGGTCGCCCAAGTCTCCCCTCAATTCTGCCTTAGTTTCCCGCATTTTCCATAGAATTTCTTCCTCTCTCTTTGAGAAAATCCAATCATCTTTCTCTCTCCTAATGATTCTTGGTAGACCTTAGGTGCCCTAACACTTCATTCCAACCTTCATTCACCTTTTCCACCCACTCTCACACCCTCAAAACAGCCAAAATTCTCTTCGCCTCCTCCCATAGGCCTCCTATAGAACGATGTTTTTCCTCCTGTAGATTTTCCTGTAGGCTTTTTTTTGAAGGCCAAGTGTGGGGAAAGCCTCCAGAAGGCCACCTGATACCTCCCAGGACCCAACCACACCATCATACATCCTCACAAGTCCCAAAACCACCCTTCAACACCACTTATCCACTGCCACATTCACAAACAATAAATCACATGCATGTCAAATTCACATAAAAATACATAAAAATCCTAAAAGATGTTTTTTGCTCATTTACTTCCAGAAATAGCCTAGTTAGATGTTGTTTTTCCTTGAGTAGGTAATGGCATTCTTTCCATGGTTTTCATAGTGCTTTATGCAAAAGTAGGATTTACTTGGTTTGCTTTACATCTCAACCTTTCTCCTTTTTACAGTTAGAGTAGTATTTGTACAGTAGTCTTTCTCTCCTTTCATCACATATATAACTTCTTTTGGAATCCATAAAAGTTGGCTTGAGCTCCTAGTGATCTTGCACTGGCTGACCAAGTGACAACCTGTTGTAAAAACTAGTACTTGTGCATATATCACCTTCGCTTCCAAGTTTGTTACAAAATACTGGGTTGATAAGAGTAAAGTAGGCAACCCAGGAGTTGCAACATTATTTCTGTAATACTGGTGCTCACCACAGATGTAGGGGAGCTAGAGGGGGTTGCGCCTTATGAGTGTATTGTTGGCACAACTCACATATTTTGACTACTTGAATAGAGTCATGGAATAATGTGGGCCATAAATAACTAGCGTGGAGTAATTTTTGAGTAATGGCCATCCCTGATAGGTGACCACTATAAGTTATTTTGTGCCAATCATTTAAGGCTTGTCTAATTTTTTCCTGAGTGAGCCATCAACAAAGGATGGCGTTGATACCCCTTTGATAAAGGACATATCCCAGAATGACGTAACAAGGGGCTTGGTGGCCGATGTGCCTCTGATCATCTCGATTAAGCTGAGGTTTGAACATCTGAGTTCGTAAAAGGAGGAGGATGTCATCGTTGATGGGTCTCTGTTAGGAGATTAGTGATGAACTCGGTAAGGATGAGCACATTTTTTCTCTTTGGTGAACCAAATCGTATATTGAATACTTGCAGTATGACTAACCATCAAGCGTATTTTTATTTCACCATGGGGTAAGTGAGAAAATATCTCATGGGGTTGATAGTTTCTATTGCAATGGTGGTTCATAAAATGATATAATGTTGAAGGTTTTGTACAAAATGCATTAGGGCTAAGGCTATTTTTTTCACCTTGCTCATACTTCAAGGCAGGCCCGGATAGTTTCTTATGGACGTAATAAATTACATGCTCTCGGTTGTCAGTCCATCCTAGAATAATACCCCTGTGATGGCTATATCAGATGCTGATAGATAAAGTGTATTGTCTTTATTGTGGTCGGCTTAGCTTATCAAAGGAGCTTGAGATAATGCATATTTTAAAGAATCAAGTGATTTCTGAGCCTACGCAGGAAGCCCTTAACACAAGTAGTGTAATTGGGGACAAAGCATTGTAAGAAGTTGGCCTTACCCTACAAGCTTTGTAACTAGTTTAATTTTTTTGGAGGTGACACTTCCTTGATGGTCTGGACTTTGAGAGGGTCAACTCTAATACCTTGTTGGAAAACAATGAATCCTAGTAGTATTCTAGTGTATACATAGAAGACGCACTTGAGAGGGTTCAAAAGTAGGTTATATTGTCGACATCTCTGAAAAACCAAACAGAGGTCCTCCACATGGTTAGTAAACTTTTTGGACCATACTGTAAGGTCATCCAAATAGGTAAGGATAATATGAACCAAGTCATGGAATATGTAATTTAGGGCTTGCTGAAAGGTGGCGTCAACGTTTTTAAGACCAAAAGGCATGACTTGGTATGAAAATGTGTCCAAAGGGGTTGTGAAGATAGTTTTATAATGATTTGTATGGTGAATATGGATATGATTATACCTAGAGAACCTGTCCATGAAGGATAGGGCCTCATGACTGGTGCAACCATCAATAACTTTATCAATGAATGTTGTAGGGTAATTGTCCTTAGGAAATTCTTTGTTTAGATCTCAAAAATTAGTAAAAATGTGAATGGTGCCCTATTTTTTCATGATGGCTACAGGGTTAGAAACCCAAGAAGTGTAAGTGATAAGATAGATGAACCAAATTTGTGGAGTTTATAAATTTCCTATTTAATTGTCTTTGCCTTGGAGGGATGTAACAGATGTTGTTTCTGCCTAATGGGGTGGGTGTCAGGCAAGGTGTTAATATCGTGTTCCACAATGGTGGGAATAGTGCCTAGAATCTCAGAATAAACCCATGCGAAAATATCCCTATATTCATGGAACATGGTTGTGTATGCGACCACCTCTTTTGGATAGCATGTTTCCCCAAGTGAGATCTCTTAAACTATGCCAGGTTTCGTTGAAATATCAACCATAATCATAGGTGATATATTTGACATGTTCCCTTCATCAAATTCATATGGTGTTGGGATTGGATTTTAAACCAATCTACCTTTCCTATTGGTAGGAACTCTTTTTATTCTATGTTGCAAATATCATGGGTTGGTGTGTTAGTAGGAATGAACAATCTTTCAGATAGAAAGAACTAATGATGGTGCATGGTGTCCCATCGACATTCGGGTTCCAACATGGCCTCAATAATATATTTACCGGAGTGAAAAATATTATCTAAAGTTGAATTGGTTTGCGCGAGGCCATGAGAATGGAGTTCGGGCCTAGTTATGCTCATTAACCAGCAAGAATATGATTTGGGGGCTTATGCCATAAGTCCTAGAAATGTTGACTATGTGTAGGTATGATGGGTCTATACAATTGAATGAATAATATGTGATGTTTCATGCCATCAACATTAGTTGATGGTAGAATTCATGTGATGGAATATTATATGGGAGGAAGATCTTGTAACCTCAGTGGTATCCAAGGGGTGAGAGAATTTTCCTCTATTTGATGTTGTTGCTGAATTCTAGATGTTGGAATGTTTGTAACATAGGACAAGTATCAGAACTATGAGAGTAACTATTTAATATATGAAGTAACTAAATAGATGGTGTGAATGTCATCATTTATCATAGCATGAGATGATGATGCTTGGTTGGTGTCAAAATATGGGGTATCTTGGGGTGCTTACTGTCCCTATATCTTAGTATTAGCATAACATGATTTCATGGTATGCGTCTGTCTCAAAGTTTCTCTTGCATCTATAAAACATGGGAGGTATTGGTAATTCCTCATGTGATGTGCCTTAGAGAAGATGTGACAATGATAGAAAGAGAGTCTATCTTGGTTTGAGCAAGGGGTTTATAGAATATGCACCAGTAAGAGAAAGATATCCCTTATCTTTCCCAATTACCAACACTGATTCACCAAGTGGTTGGGTCTATCGTATAGAGTGCATACAAGGGGTGGTTTGGACAATATTTCATAAGGTTGATTTATTTTCCTTCGAGACCCTAACTACGAGTGAGAGGTAGCGTGATGATGGGTTCCTAAATTCATAGATGACTGTGCTTTCTCGTCGAACACGCATAAGGTGTCTAAGGGTCAATTTTCCCCTACTTGTGAGGTATGTTCCAAGGTTTCGATATCTGATCTGACCAAATCATAGTTTTCAGTAATGAATTAACACATTAAACTCAATGATTCGTAGAACAGGGAAGGTGGGGAAACCTTCATACATGAGGGTTTCCTAAATAAATTTGGCATGTATGGCATCTATGCCTAGGTCTACTACTTTGAGAAATATGGGGGATAGGATAGTATTGGTTAAATTCATACAATTCAGGGAGTTGGTTAATCAAATGGTATTCATAACATAAGGTACATGCCAACGCAAGACGAGGTGTTGGTTGTTTAGGTATCCTCCTCGTATGGTGAGGGGGTAGCTGAGAAAGGTATGAGTATGATGTTGTCTCTTCCTGAACATAAAGGATGGTTTTGGAACCATCAACAACTAGTGGCATGGAAAGTATTGATGGATCCTTAATACTGACATGAATGAGTGCACTTAATGTATCTCAATATCGGGGGATTTTAGGGAAGTGATGAATGTAATGACTGTATTTCGTGCATTTAGCGCATGCATGGTTAGTGCACAATGAATTATTACGTATAGGTGGAACTTTTTCTCCACTTGTTGGAGTTATGGTCATTGGTATTTTTGGGGCATGTAGAAGATATTAGTAGGGTGCCCAACTAATTCACACAAAGCACGTGGTGGAAGAACCCTAGAGGATTTTAAGGCCTACCCCTTTTTACCTTTTTGTTTATCTCTCTTTCTAGCACTGAATGGTGTCGATGTAGGGGGTTCTCAATTTGGGGGGGCATCCTGAGGTGGGGGTAGAAGAATGATACACGTCAAGGTGATACTCAAGTTTACCAATGTGGCCATAGGGGCCAGATACTAGACCAATATCACGAGTCTATATTTCACAATGTAAGCATTGCCATGGCTTGGTGCAAGACAAAACCGGGTGGAGGTTACAAAAAGGGTGTTTGAGTGATGGGATAAGGTAAGAACATAGAATTGACAGTTACAAAACTCATTGTGTCTAGAACTAGTTCTCAATTCAATGGGGTGTTTGATGAAATCATCATGCACACTGGAGCTCCTGTAGCTGCAGCAATTTCCTCCAGCAAAATGGGTTTTCCAGGGTATGTACCAAGGAGTGTTGATGATTTAAATTATCTTGGTCTGAATTTATTATACCTTGTGACCAAATCAGAAGAAGCTACGAAAGGAAGAAACCCCTTAGGGGAAGGTAATGTCTTCTTCACGTAGTATGTCAGTTGGTCAATCGTAAAGATTTTTCCCTCATGAGGGAACACCATGACCCTAAAGATGGAAGGTGCAACTACAATCATTTCATACATATAACTACGTCCAAGAAGTATGTTGTAATCTAACTCTGCATCATGGAGTTCTATATCCATGAGTACATTTTTACTAGCTAGGCTTACTGGTACGTCTTGGAATAGGCCCATGAGAGTGGATGGGCACCCATTTTAGGTTTTGAGGGTGATGTCAGATGGTTTGAGTTTAGGAGATCCAAGCTTCTTCCATACTATCTTGGACATAATGTATGTGGATGCTCCTTCGTCAATTATGCCGTGGTGGATGGTGATGTTCCAAATAGCGACCTGAATCTGAAAGGCAACTATCGATGGATGACAGGGGAAAACATTATCTAGATTGAAATACATTAAGAGAGTATCAAAAGGGTTGATTGATCATAATGTGGAAAATAAGGCTTTGCATTAGGTCAGCCATGTTCGTAGGACTTTTAGTGCTGACATAGCTAAGGGAGATTGAGCTAAGTTGTTGACAATGATGTAGCTATGAGCAACTTTTGAGTTATGTCTTACTCATCAGAAAGGCCCTTTAACCACTTTTGGCATGGGTTCTATAAGAATTTGAGAAATGGTCAACGGTGTTATAGGTATTTTCATGGTCGAGGTGGATGGATTGGTTTCAGGTGGAGTTTTGTCATTGCAATTTCACATTTGTAGGAGAATGTCTTCTCCTACAATGTAGATATCATGATTTGCGTTATTTTGAGAATTTCCTCCAAAAAGGTTTTCATGGTGTTGTTTGGAGGGTCCTATTGAGTATTAAAACTCCATGATGGGGGAAGGGGTTCTTCATTACTGCAGTTTTTGAATTTGACCCCTAGGAGTTAAGGACAATGGTGGGTATAATGACAGTGTTACCCACAGATGGCACAACCATGATTAATACTTATATTAGGGTTCTTATTTTTCCTTTGTGGGTGGTAATTTTCCTAAACCTAGTTTGGGTTTTGGTTGGAGATTCCCCTAGCTTGTGCCCGCGGAGGTTGTTGTTGATTGCTCACCTTCTGACCAGGCTCCCTCTTTGGATTACTATTCGACTTTTTCTTAGTAGCGTTTGGTGGGTTAGTTGTGTTCAATTATTTAAATGATTTCTACTGTTTTCAAAGAGAATTTTGAACTAAACTAACCCCTGCATTAGCATGTAATGGTGGGTTATTCAGTTGGGGAGGTAGGAAAGGGTAATATGGATTCCCTTATCCTTGACTGGCATAAGTTGTTTGAGAAGAGGAAGTTTTTTTTGTATTCCTTGGGGGGTATGCATTTCCTTGCAGGGGAGGAATTCCACTAGTACAAAATGGCTAATTAGTTTCTAAAAAAGAAATAAAATTTGCATATAAACGACCATTTTTCATTCGGTGACCAATAGTGGCTAATTTACAGTATCTTATAACGTGAACAACTTTTAGTCATTTTTAGCTTAGTCATTAATTGGTTGTCTCAATTTTATCATCTAGTAGTATATTTAGTCATAAATCTAGTCACTAATTTAGTCATTAATTGCCACAATTAATGACCAAATACACAACAAAATATACTACTATATGATCATTCTAGAAAACTCATTAATGTCCAAAGAAATATGACTAAAATGTTGTTCATGTTATGAGATACTGTAAATTAGCTACTAACAGCCATATATATGCAAAATTTTAGTCATCATTTGAAACTAATTAATGACCAAAGAAATATGACTAAAGGTCCGTCGTGTTATAAGATACTGTAAATTAACTACTAATAGTAATATATATGAAAATTTTAGTCATCATTTGAAACTAATTAATGAACAAAGAAATATGACTAAATTTCAGTTGTGTTATAAGATATTGTAAATTAGCTACTAATAGTCATATATATGCAAAATTTAGTCGTTATTTGTAATCACAAATTTATCATTTATAGTAGTCATATATCTGGTTTTGGTAGTTTCATATTCATTATATAAATGACTGATTTAGTAGTTTATAATCATGCCATTGACTTTCATAAATTATCAATATAAATGACTAATTTAGTTGTATATTCATTTTATTCGTGTTAATCAATAATCAATACAAACTACTAATTTAGTAGTTTTAGATTGATTTTATGTGTTCATTATTAATCAACATAAATTAATTAGTATGATTTCGTGACAAAATTTAAAGAATGCCATACAATGTTCACCTAATATGAAAATACAAAATTGCATATGTTAATTACAATATTAGCTAATATCAAATACAACTATAAATAATTTCAACCACATAAATTATATTATTTGAAATGTGAAGTATTACAATATGAGTTTCCAACTTAATATTGGTAGGACTACAATTTACACATGAAATATTGTTTCATCACTTCAAAACAATATAATTCTGTTTCCAAAGCATTACACATGAATTCACCAACTCTGAAGACTTGACCAACAGTCTCTATGTGTGTGTCTCGTGGGGGATATTGGATTTAAAGGATCACTAGACTCGTTCTCTTCTCTCTCTTTCTACATTTGTCGCTCTAGTGTTATTATTCTCCTCTTTCTTCAACTCTTTCTTATTACCATCAATACTGAGTTCCTCTTCTGAAAACAAAAGAAGTAACAATGCAGAGTATAAGACATAAATGATGATGAACACTAGAATATAAACTAAAGTAAACTATAAAGGATTAATATGACATATACCTAACATAAGCAATTTCAATGCCATATTTCCCGAGAAAAGTAAGAAACTTGAACAAGTTTTCTTCAGTTAGGTGATAGTGGCCACTATGTGGCCAAATGACCTGTATAAACAAAGCAAATAAGATTTCACCATAGAAAATAACACCTTAGTAACATAGTATTCAACCTTCAGGAAAATTTTAGACACAATCATGTAAACTAAGTTACATGCTAAAAATATTAGGTTGTAGATAACTCGTAAAAACAAATAATATGAGGTGTAATGCTTAATCCTTGTTGTTTTATTCTCAATAACATTTCATTCTCTAACGCATCATGTGCTCAAATAGCAACATGAAATTAAATGTTTCTAATAGTCATGAAAATGTTTTAACACAAAACAACTAAAATGATTTCAATCAATATCATGTAATACTAATTTCATCTTCAAGATTTCGATGTTGTTTAAATGGACATGATACCAAGTATTTTTGTTTTCATAGTTGAAAAATAATAAAAAAAACAAAGGAAACATTCAAAAATAAATAAAGGATATCATGGAATGGACATTGCAATTATAAAAAAATTTGTTTACCTTTCCACTAGTGTCTAGAATTCCTATAACATTTGTTTTCCCAAAACAACCATGAGTTGAAAGAATCACAACATTAACAATCATAGGAATCCCTACTAGAAACATTTCCAAAGTTGATGGATCATATACCTGAAGGATCTCCAACAATAAATGAATCATATCCAAGACATGTTATACATGGTCTCTCCATCCTTTTTCCAATCCCATTTTTGGTAACCTACCCACACCAGAGTAAAGTAACAATCAAACATAGGCATTGACACTTGTTTTTATATTTTATATCTATAAAATTTGAATCTGATTTGTTTCAAGGACATATTAATTCATATTTAAAGTTGTCTTGTCATGAGAAGGTATCAATCAAGTAGGACATCAAAAAAATCGACCTCAATGAGGTCCACAAACAATTCCTACAATATCAATTTTTTTCTTGCTATGATATCTTGGGTAGAAAAAAGAACATATCTGCATAAGAAAAAGCCATATATTACTTGTGTTCAAACTCATATATGGCATACTCTTAGGAAACTTTTTAAGATGATCCTCTTCCTTTACAAAAGGAGACTATAGCTTGGTTAAACTCTGTATACTTTCATTCAGCATCAATTCCTACCAGATAAATTTCACACATTATTCTTTCTCATTTCTCAAGATGCTACAAATAATAAATTGAAAGTCACATAAAACCAAACATAAACTATTTTCTAACCAAAACAAACAAACAAATAGTGTTTCTAATAAAAATTCACACCTCAGAAATTACTCTGTTGTAGAAAAGTAATCAATTAATAAAACACACGCACTCATAAAATAAATATCAGACATATACAGAGAAAACATGATGGAAAATGCCTTAACCTTACAACATTCCTCACATTCTCATTATTAATCAATCCAATGTACAAAGAATGATAATAGTACAAATATATGCATGAGGAAGTTGGTCTTAAGATAGTACATCTATCTCGGACACTATGGTTGAGAAAATATCTCAATAACACGCTAATCTAGGAGCCTAACTAGTTGGAGAGAATCTCTCAACCAACTAAGCCTAAATTGACTCCTAACCATGAGGAACAAACTCAATCTAGAAAGGTAGGATTAAATCCTAACTTACATTATTTTAATTAATTTAATTATTTGGACTTAGAATGGTTTTTAATGTGAGAGTGAGGCTAACATCCCCCCCCCCCAATGATAAGTCCAAATTAAGAACCAGGAACCATCTTCCAAGTTCTCATGCTAAAATTGTTGATCCTCAAAAAACATTTGCCTGAAAAGAAACAAAACCCGAAGACATGACAAATTCCAATCAAATTCTTTCAAGAAACTATATAAATTTTTATCCAGTCTATTCAATACAATTTAAGAAACAAAAAAGGAGTGTAAGGTGATCGCAACCCGACAACTACAACAACCTCACTTGATCCAATGGTTGCAAACAAAATTAATGTCTCCACGCAGCTCCTTAGGTATGGATAACCAAAGACAATCCCAAACCTTCCTCTTAAAGAAGCAACACAGTTTTGTGGATACAAGGTAGATGAGATTGAAAAGCATCCAATACTATCAAATCCATGCTTTCCTAAAAATAATTTGATAACCAAGAAGCCAGAAAAAAATAATGTTGATGCTAGTTGCCCCCCTACAACTTGGACTAGATTTGTAACATCTAAAGATGAGTCATAGACACATTTAGCGAATTCAGGCATAAATCAAGACAGTGTAAGATCAGACAAAGCTTTGATGTTATAGAAAACAATCATGTATCTGATCCAGACATTTTGAAGTGGATTGATGAACAACGTGTAATGAAGATGGATTTTATTCTTTGCTTGTTTTAGTCATTTTTGTCTACTAATAATTTTTCATAAGGGGAATCTGCATCCCTGCTTAACACTCCCAAGGGTTCTTATGGATAATCTACTTTACTATTTTGAGAGACATTGAATATACCATCCCATTTTCATACTGTATGAAATGGGGAAGTGAGTGAGGACTTTTCTGACTAGTTGTCCATGAATCTTTTCACATTTCATCTATGTATCCCTATTTCTCTTGCTATCTTGAAAATATTGCAAGAACATAGGAGGTTGATTTTGGTGAACTTGAGAATTTAGTCTTAGGACTTGTCAGCTTGTGAATTGTACTTTTAGGGTTGGTCATGCAAGGATTTCTCTTTTAACCATTGGAGTTACTCTGTTGTGTCGAATGTTTAATCAATTAGATAACTTTCTTCCTTACTAATGTTTCCTTGTCGAAATCTTCTTAATCAACAGGTTTGGGATTAACTAGTCTATTTTGTAGATTTTCTTCTCCTCTTTCTCCATTCACCCAATTTAATAATGCACCAATGAAATTTTTATTTAAAACCATAAAATTCTTAGTTATAATTTTTAGCATACACTAGCCTAAAGTGACAGAAAGCTAGCTAAGGTGAAATTTGGCTATTTTATTGTTTCTACACCCAAGATATCCTTGGTTTTTCTGTGTTAGATTCATGATGACCTATTATCCACTATTTTTCATAAGGATAACATTTGTGATTTTTCATCATTCAATTAGGTAGCATAGTGACTCTAGCTTTCCAAGGGTTGGAAATATGAAAAGCTCTCTTAACACATATTTCACTAAAATTGCAAAAAAATATATTACAAAACATCATTAGAACTGAGAGTTTTTGGCTATTTTGAAATTCTAGATCCACTATTTAATTCTAAATTTAATGAAATATGTGTTTCTTGGGAAAGGACATGTTTATGCATAAGTTTCAAGGCATCATGCCAAAGTAAATTGTATGCTTAGATGAATATTGCATCTTGTAAACCCACATGATAGCCATCATCTATGGCATTTATGTCACCAAATAAAGTTATAGGAAGGAAAATTTAAGTACAGATATGATTGATATATAAATTTTGATGAGAATAGGAATGATACGGGCAGCAGTATGAGGAATATGGATTGCAAGAAGTTGCAAATGCAAATCAAACTTTGACTTCTCTAACGAAACACTTATATAATTGGTGGGATCCGACTCTTTTTCTTCATTTCATTCACTAAAGTCAAGACAACCAAACAATTAAGATCCAAAAAATAACAAACAAAGAAAACTCCCTTCTAAAGAATAAGCACCATTCTAGTAATATAATAAACCATATATCTTACTCAAAATGACATAGTTGAGGATAATCCACATTGTTGACTTTTTTTTATGTCAGCGAGTAGTAAGGAATAATGACCCTAACTTGTATGTTTTTGTGGCCATAACATAACCATTTTGTGCTATCATGATCTTGCATATCAAGTCTCATTAGAACTTTTCACTGTTATAATCATCCAAAGTAGAAGATATTGATCATATCTAACTTGAGGATAGAGCATGTTGAAATGGATTCAGAAGTTAAGGATGAAGAGGACCCAACATACTCAAGGAGTCAGTTAGAAAGTGAGTATAATTAACAAATCCTTTTTAATTTTGTTAAACTTGAGATAAAGTTTTACAAAAAGATGATATAGATGAAACTACAAGTTTAAATTATAATTTTTGAAGTTTCTAGTCTTCCAAGACTAGATACAACGAAAGTCTTGGTTATTTTAGAGAAAGAGGAGAGAAGAGTGAAACATGCAATAGAAATTGATCTATTTCCACTCCTTTACATATATAATCTATCATGAGTGAATATAAATAAGAGATCTTGTTTTTTGGTAAGGGATCCATCAAGCTCGACCAACACACACATTGTTCTAGAGATCCATTTTCTATGTTCCAAAAATGGGAATCTAATTTTCTTCTAGTTTTTTAATTTTGAAACAAAAATATTGAAATTTAAAGTGCTAACAGAAGCAACCAAAAAGAAACATATAGTAAAGATTTTACCAATAATAGTGGATTCAGTACTAACAACAGAGAATTCCCACAATTTACCAATAGTATACTTGATAGCAAATTTCAACAAAACCAACAATAGGACAAAAACAATAGTAACAACTAGTAATACACGAATGCTCTGAGACACTTGGCACATAAGGTCTAAAAGCATCCTAAGAAGGTGTGGATGCCAACTCAAACCAATTACAAGTTTGTAAGTACATGTGTTCTTATAGTCCAAAAGTCTCTTCCAGGCTATCTATAATACCACACTTCCCAAAAAGTCTCTTCCAGACTATCAGTAATACCACACTTCCCAAAAAGTCCCTCATTCTAGTGCCTCAAAGAATTTCTCTAAAGAAAATTATCCCTTTTTTATTAATTATAATGACTGATATTATTAGACTAATTGATATAATTAGTTTGACTGATAAAATAATTCATTCTTTTTGTTAGCTATCACTTTTTTCTTCAATTAGAATGATTGAGATAGCCTAGTTAAATTGACAGACTGGCCTCTTCATTAACTCCCTTAATTATACTAAACAATTTATGAAAATTTTATCATTTGAGTATAGATAATTACTTCTGAGGTTGAGTATCATCAAGTATTGTAATAGTCCCCCTCCTTGAAGTGCTTTGCTCCCAAATTAGTTGTAATGTTGGGTATTGTAGAATATCTATGCCTCACTATGTTGCCTCTTCTACTGGTAGATATTTCCTCTACCCAATGGTATTCAATGACATAGGTCTTGGAAGATACTTGCAAATTCATTAATCAGCCATTTATCCTTTAGTATTTTTATTTTTTGGGTCCTTACCCTACTATGCAAACCCTTCATGGAATTAAACATGAAAGTGAAACTTAGCTCATTCTTAGCAAGCTATTTGGACATTTTGTTCAGTGTAATCAGGTCATTTGCACTCTGTTCTAGTCTTCTAATACTAATCAGTTGTTGTACTTCCTCAAATTTGAGGTAAAGTTCCTCTATATTGTTATAGACATATTTGGGCACTAAAAATCCAATCACATATGTCGATAAACCAAGGGCTCTCAAACCCCTAAAAGTGTTGTTTCAAACCCTAAAGGATCAAGGTCAATTTATTACATAATTTCCCAGAAGTTCTCCCTGAAAAACTACTCAGAACTGGTCAAAACTAGACCATACAGACTGCTCCATGCTGAGGGTGAGATGCATCTCACCTATTACACACAAGCGGTGCAATGCATGCTAAAAATACCTTCTGTAGGGTGCGATGAGTGAGAGCAGACAAATGGAAGAGGCAGTTTTCTAGGTGGAAACTCACAGAATCTTCTAGAAACTGCTCATATGACACTTACCTCTCTGAATTCGCCCAGGGATGAGTAAGAGATCATGAAATATCCAAGTGGAACCAAGAACTATTAGTGAAATGACACTAATCAAAATCCCATAAGCTGGCTCACCCCCCTGCAAATATCTATATATGGATCCCTCATCCTAGAGATCCAGAGGATGGAATTCTGTATTTTGTAAGGAAGTGTTGTTGGTTTCTCTATGAAGCATTGTATTGTTGGGTGATCTAGCTTTTGATGAGGTGCAGAGGGCTTTCATGTTGGGAGGATGGCACTAGATGAGATAGCTGGGTTGTAATCCTCTTTTCTACTTCTATCAATAAAGTTATTTGAGTTTTCCTCCATATACTTGGTTATTTATGAATCTTGTATATTCTTATGGTTAATGTACATCTGATTCTACATTGTTTATGGTATCATAGATCTCTATTCTTTGATGGTATTTTCCTGCTTTACCTCTATAGGTGTTCTTATAAGTGGGACAAGTGAGAAAGGAGTGGAAAAGCTCTATAAAAGGAGAGAGGAAACAAACAAGGAGCCAAGCAAAAGACTAAGGTTGGTGCTCTCTGTTTCTCTCTCATCTATCTCCCATAAAGGAAAACACAAGTTACTTTCAATTGTTTGTCTCTAAGATAGCTACCCTTCTTAGTGGGACTAGTAGATCTGAATGGACACTAGTTTTCCTGGAAACAAAATGGCGACCATACTGGGGAATGAATAGTTTGTTTGTTTGTTACTGTTGTTTTCTTTATAAACTACAGATGGAGCTTGAAGTTAAGCCAGCTAGCCTTCGAACTGCTTTTGCTATGCAACTGCAAAGTAGATCAATGCTACTTCAGTCAATCTCCAGGTTGGTTTATGAACTGAACCTCTGACTTGCAAACATCCTAAGTGCCCTGGTGGTAGCGAAATAACATAATTAGATCATACCTCTATACTTTGTGTTCACTGTCCATCATAAGCTCGGCCTAAATCCTTGAGCTTAGCTGCAAATTGTGAATGAAAACCAAGCTCAGTCTCATCCCTGGACCATCACATTGTCTCTCATTGGTAGTCTGGATGCATCGCACCTCCCTTGTGTTGCAGGTGAGATGCATCCCTATTTCCCTTAAGGACAGGTGCGATGATTGAGTGAGACTGTTTCTCTCTCCAGAAATTGGTTTTTTCTTCATTGTTTCCAGCTATATTCAGTAGTTTTGCTGCTTATGATTAGTATATCATTGTTGAAGCCTTCTTCCTTTACATTATTCAGCCTCCATTGAAAAGGAATTGTAAATGTTTTTAATGTATTTTTTTGTCATTTACAATCCTTCTTTGCAAAAAGTAGCTTAATCGAACTGTCGTCTTTTGATTCGAAAGTGTCACAAATGTTGTTTTCAGTCAAGAAAAAGAGTGTCATAAATTCTTCCTCTTTTAGATATTCGATTTTACTTTTGCTATTGTATTTGATTTGAATTTTCAATTCTTTGAAGTGCCGAAAGTAGTTTTCCATTCGAAATTGAAAGTGTTGTCTTAGTCTTCCTTTCGTTTTTGAAAAGAAATTGCTAAAGTGTCGCTTTGAAGAAAAGTAGTTCATATTTGTACTTAGTTTTCTTTTTGGAATGCTCACATTAAGGAAACAGAAAAACAAATACATGCATGTGCATTTGAATTTAGAATGCATGCGGAAATTGATTTAGGAAAGGTGCATTTAGTGTGTGCTCTATGCTCTCCATTGAAAGAATCTTACTCTTCTTGCCTTAGTAGGTAGGATTTTCATTGCTAAAAGAAAAAAAACGACTATTTATCATTTAGAATGCATATTTAGGAATTGTACATCTACATCACGCGGTGAACCTCGAAAGGCAAACTTCTTAAGAAAGATCAACTATAAAATAAACCTCAATGAACATAAAAACGCTTTGGAACCTAATGCACAACATCTAGAAGTCTAGGCTAGAGACATATTTCGGTGTTGTAAAGCCTGGTAACTATCGTTTTCATCGTAGGTTGGGTGATTCCTCCTCTTTGATACAACAAGTGCCAGTACTGACTTGTGCTCCCATGTACCATTGAGTATATATTGGGAGACCAAAATAGGCTGATATCCTTTATCCTTAGGAAGCCATGTCTACTGTCCTATCGATCGCAATGCACTGAACATAGCATTAGGGAAGATTGACTGCCGTACGTAAAATCCTTGGTAATTTATCTTTAATTTACCACCAAGGTGTATATTGCAGTTTTGCGATTGGTTTGGTAATCCCTCTGTCTAGATTTCCAGAGTAGTCACTTTCATTCCTTTTCATCTCCTTAAAATAAAAGGTCCATCTGAGCACTCACTTCAGGCTCATTAAAAATCAAAGGCGACTAGAGTTACCTTTAGCTTTTTCTCAACCCTTAAAAATTGAAAAAGAAAGTTGTGTCAATGCGTCATAAAATTTATTTAATTTCGAATAACATCATTGTTCCCTCATTGATCTTAGGTTGAGATAATAGAGTCCACCAATCAAGTATCTCCCCTTGGGGGGAGTCCTAGTCCTTTCTCTTCTTGGGGAGATATTGGTTCTCCTTATATGGCTACATTTTCCCTTCTAGGACTCACAATTGGCCTGCTAGTTTGGCTATTCTCGACCTTTGTCATTCAAAACACTGTAATTCCTCAGGAATCAAATCAACAACTAGATGATACTGGGGTTGCTCCCCCACCTTCTACTTCGTTTGTTTCTCCCTCTCCTTCTTCCTCTTCACTTGGTGAAACTAGTGATACTAAAAACCAAGTAGTTGAGAAGAAGAAGAAGAAGCCAGCCACACAAGGGGGAAACCATGCATTGTTCGGTGAAAATTCACACACTACACCTTCCAAACCCAAATCTTCATGGGTCATTTGCAAAGGAAACCACTATCATCAAGATTGTCCTTACATCTCGAGGATCTTGAGAGACTGGTCTCCCCGCTTGCACAATCCGGTGTCTTCAACCTCTGTTGATCATGTTGAAAGTACACCATCAACTAGTGAAAATGAAGTCAATGGAAAAAAAGGAAGATCTAAATTTCTTTGTAGGTTGTGTGACGACGATCATGCCCTCCACCGTTGTCCTTTTCTAGACGAAGCCAAAAGAGTCTTGGATAAATTTCTTGCTTCACCCCAGCAACTTCCACATGGATACAAGAAACTCTTGCCAAGTCCATCGCCAATTGAAAATATGATTGACATACCTCTGTTGTCGGTCAAAACACCTATCATTGAAGATAGACCCTTTGAGTCCACATCAGACCAAATTCAATAGGTCGAGATGGAAATCAACCCAGTCTTGTCTTTAGAAGGTCCACCTTCAGATGATATAGTCTCCAAAAAGAATGAGAACGACACTGTTCAAATTATTTTTGTTAACACAAAGTTTGCTGAACATGGGGGCAATCTACCCATTCCTTTACCATAGGAAGGAAGTTCCCCATTTCAAGAGACTCAACCAGCCATTTATTTGGTCCCTCCTCCAAGCAATCTAGTCATTTCCTTTGATTGGAATCTACTAGCCAAACCCCGCCTTCCATCTAATGTACCATTCTAAATCATAGTACAAGCTTACAGAATGATCATGGCTAGCACTATCATAGATGAAGGGGTTTCCGTGAGTATACCTTCCTCAACTGCTTGGAAAGCGCTTGGTTCACCATCGCTTCTACCTGAGATTCGAAATTTGTCAGGCTTCAATAAAGGAACTAGTCAACCATTAGGGATCCTTCCAAATTTGCCTATAACTTTGAGAAGGAAAACCATTCCTTTGAACATGATGGTAGTCCAAGGGCCACTAGATTATAATCTACTCCTTGGGCGTGATTACATTTACAACATGGGAGCTATTGTTTCCTCCCTCTTTTAGGTGATGTGTTTCCCGTATGAAGGCAGAATGGTACAACTTACTGACCAAATTTCATTCCCCAGTTCAAACATGGCTACTAGTCAAACACCATCCCTAAATGTTCTCTTTGCACAAGGGATGTCTCTTCAACTTGCAAGTTCATCCACCTAATTACTGCGAGTGATTTGGTGAATGTAACGAAACCCAAGGGGTATGCACCCTAGTCTGCTTCGGTAGGCGAACCCAGAAGAAAAGATAGATTTCCTCATAGGATATACGACCAGTCTGACACACCCATCCGTGAAGGATATGGGATCAGCCTGGAAAAGGATTTCCTCATCATAGGTTACATGATTGGTCTGACACACCCATCCGTGTAGGATATGGGATCAGTCCAAAACAGGATCTCCTCGAAGTTTATGTGATTGGAAGCTCACACCATTCACCTTTGTCTATTTCGATGGACAAAGCTGAGGAAGTGTTTTGTCTACTCCATGGATGAAACAATCTTGCTTAAATGTAGGGACTTCCATATGGTGACCCGAAAACTCTGCTTTTCGTTATACCTGGGGGAATGCAAACCTTTTTTACGCGAGTGAAAAGCAACCAATGTAACTCTAACCTCGTTGTATTTTACTAACTTCAATTGCTTAGGTTAGCTGATTGGTCTAATCCACCATTCACCTTTGTCGGCAACCTGACAAAGCAAAGGAAATGTTTTTTCTAAACTATCCTACCTATCCTCAGTAGTTCATTAACTCTTATTTCTGTAATTGGTCGTTCCTAGCCTACATACAAAAGGTGTTGAGCAAAGGTTCGTATGGGGCAAGCTCATTAAAAAATGAACCTACCGATAAGAGACATCCTTAAAGACGACTGGTATGAGCAATGTTTTTGCAAAGTTCAAGCTCGTTAAAAAATCAATCTAGCAATGAGAAATGTTCCATAAAGTTCAAACTTGTTAAAAAATAAACCTAGCAATGAGCAATGCTGGCACAAGGTTCAAGCTCATTAAAAAATAAACCCGGCACTGAGCACATGTTGGCACAAGGTTCAAGCTCATTAAAAAAATAAACCCATATTTTGGTAAATAACCTTTGTGATTGCATTGCTATCAGCCTTTGAGCCTTGGTCATGTTCTTACTATCACCTCCACTCTTTTAGCCAATCATATGCCTCAACTTGATTGTTTACCCTTTTGAGGAACAACTGTGACGAGTGATTTTATTAGCCACCCTCATTACGCTGCCATGTTTGAGAAAGTTCCAAACTTACCTGGAACCAGTTGTTACCCACATACATCACTCGTTCCTCAAAATGATTCTCTTTTAAGCTCTTTTTAGACTCATAAAATATAAAAAGATTGCTGAGCTACTGGCCTCTCCATCTCATTAAAGTAAAGGGAAGCGCTATCCCTCCTCTATATTTTAATATTTTTGGACCTAAGGGATCATTACACAAAAAGATCGAGTGCTTGTCTTGTTTCACCTGCTAAAACTATCGAAAATTCATCTCTTTCGTATTATTTTATACTTTTTCGGGCTTAAGGGATTATACCACGAAAAAGGACTACTAGAGTTTCCTTTCTATCCCTTTCAGAATTTCTAGATATTAAAAGTACTGAGTTATCTTTGTCGTTAAACTTGTTAAAACAATAGCGACAAACTTGTCCATCCGAGCAAGAGCGAGTTTCATTGTCACTAGGCTTGCTAAAATATAGTGACAGGTTTTCCCGAAGGGAAAATTATAGAACAAGCATGTGTTATCCTCCTCAAGCTTGACAAAAATAAAGAGGTATTGGTCAGCAATGACTGGGGAAAAAGGGAAGAAAACTTGAAGAACTTCATCGGTAGCAGGTTGCTCTTGAACATGACACTTTCACTCCATCACCATGATTGAGTCGGGTTGGGTTATTCCATTCACCATCACCATTGATCCTCCACACCATCCATGGGGTTAATGCTACCGATCCATCACAGTGTCGCCGATATGTTCAAGAGAAGTTTCTCAGAGAATTCACCAACCCAGCTAATGCCTCATCCACTGCAATACCTTCACGCTCCATTTTTCATGACCACCACCCTAAACCTTGTATCATCAAATCGTTTTCACGTCCACAAAATCATTTGCTCCGTTTCGTGTCATAGATGTGGGATTCATTAAGGCCCTCCTACGATGAGTCACTTCTTGTTGACATTAGCTCATTATCCAAGAAGTTGACTTAGGAACAACCCTTTCATTACTTTGAAGCTTGCATGCCTTAATGGCAAGTTTCTCATTTTCGGTGACAGGTTTACATCAATGGCCTTCGACCGAAAAATTTTGTGTGGTGTTCAACATCAACTCATGTATTCACACCACGTGAATTGTACTACAGTACCTTGAGGGTCATTATTATTATTAGTGATTCCTCTCGCACCTGTTAACAGCTTACATCATTGGCTAGTAATCAGGCGATGTCTTTCCATGTTCGACTTCAGAACATATTTTCACATGGATCGACATGTACATCAGGTGAAGATTGAACGAGTTTAAAGAACCTGGATCTAGTTTCATCCATCCAGGCTGCGATATATTCAAGAAAATAAAGACATCAAATGTACTCTATAGCTGCACAGATAGTCATCCAAACTAAGGGATGATGGCTCTACCAAAATCATCAGTTTACCACACAGACGGTTGTCTATCTTATGTACATGAAAATGAATTTATAACGCTGATCATGAGAATGCCCAGCTCAGCTAGATCATGAAAATATTATGAAGATAATGTATTGTATTGTATCTTATTACAGGTCACCTTCCAGTTCGAAAAACCTCGGTTCCTCATGATAAAGAATTTCACCTGACATCAGAAGATTTACAACCTCATGCTTTAGGGGGCAACTGTTATAGACATATTTTTGCACTGCAACCCCAATCACATATGTCGATAAACCAAGGGCTCTCAAACCCCTAAAATTTTTGTTTCAAACCCTAAAGGATAAAGGTCAATTGATTACATCATTTCCCAAAAGTTCTCCCTAAAAAACTACTCAGAACTAGTCAAAACTAGACCATACAGACTGCTCCATGCTGAGGGTGTGATGCATCTAACCTATTACACACAAGGGGTACGATGCATACTAAAAATCCCTTCTGGAGGGTGCGATGAGCAAGAGCAGACAAATGGCAAAGGCAGTTTGCTTGGTGGAAACTCACAGAATCTTCTAGAAACTACTCATATGACGCTTGCCTCTCTGAATTCGCCCAAGGATGAGTAAGAGATCATGAAATCTCCAAGTGGAACAAAGAATTACCAGTGAAATGACACTAATCAAAATCCTAGAAGCTGACTCACCCCCTGAAAAATATCTCTATATGGATCCCTCATCCTAGAGATCTAGAGGCTGGAATTTTGTATTTTGTAAGGAAGTGTTGTTGGTTTCTCTGTGAAGCATTGTATTCTTGGGTGATCTAGATTTTCATGAGGTGAAGAGGGCTTTCATGCTGGGAGAATGGTGCTGGATCAAACAGCTGGGTTGTAATCCTCTCTTCTACTTCTATCAATAAAGTTATTTGATTTTTCCTCCATATACTTGCTTATTTCTGAATCTTGTATTTGCGTATGCATTTGTATGGTTAATGTACATTTGATTCTATATTGTTTATGGTATCATATATCTCTATGCTTTGATGGTATTTTGCTACTTTTCCTCTATAGGTGTTCTTTGAAGCGGGACAAGTGAGAAAGGAGTGGCGAAGCTCTATCAAAGGAGAGAGGAAACAAGCAAGGAGCTAAGTGAAAGACTAAGGTTGGTGCTCTCTGCTTCTCTCTCATCTATCTCCCATAAACGAATACACAAGTTACTTTGAATTGTTTGTTTCTAAGGTAGCTACCCATCTTAGTGGGACTAGTAGATCTGAATGGACACTAGTTTTCCTGGAAACATATATTCATGTAGAATTCTCCCAAGGTCTTCAACCACTGAGGTCTAACAACATTGGACCTCGTAGTTGTCCAATTGTAATTTCATCCCTTTGATCATTAGTTTGCACTCTGCCATACTAGAATTGACCATGGATGCTAAGAAATTTTGTAACTGGACTACTTTTAGGTGCAATAAGTTACTAAGTTTGTATCAATGATGTTAAGAGAGCTCTCAAAATCAGTGAGAGCCATCATAATTTACCCTTTTCTAAAGATTTAAACATTGTCTTGCATAACATCCCTTCATGTGACATTTTGAACTAGTCACATTCCTTAGGTCCTCCATCTCAGAATGAGACATTTTGTTGGCCTTATGATACATATGGTGTACTTGATGGCAACCCACTCATCTCAGATGATAAATCATAGTGTAGCAAAGTTCACGCACTTTCATGAAGATAAAAGTTTCTTTCATGTAGAGAAACGTTCACGCACTTTCATGCAGAGAAAAGTTTCCTTCATGTAGAGAAACGTTCACGCACTTTTATGCATATAAAAGTTTATTTCATGTAGAGAAACGTTCAGACACTTTTATGCAGAGAAAAGTTTATTTCATGTGGAGAAAAGTTCACGCACTTTCATGCAGATAAAATTTTATTTCATGTGGAGAAAAATTCACGCACTTTCATGCAGAGAAAAGTTTATTTCATGTGGAGAAAAGTTCACGCACTTTCATGGTTGGTTCATGGTATTAGTCCGACAGTTTTTTATCCTATGGTTTTGGTCTGTGGTATTGC
>APFE030560849.1:46969-60304 GCA_000404065.3 Pinus taeda
CGGAGATAATATTTCGCATAAAATATAGAATGAACTATATATAATAAATGTGTTATCTTAATATACATTGACAGAGAATAACTAGTCATAGAAGGTTTTCTTGCCATAACATATGAAATTCGAAGGAGAGAAGTACGAAAAGAAAAATAAAGGAAGAAAATTTAGTGGAATAGAGGAATTTTATTTAACTATGGAAGGAATAAACTCTCACACAACCATTGTTCTTCCAAAATAACTTTTTCCTATCAATATATTGGATATTAGTATAGATACATATAAGGAATTAACCCTAAATTCAACATAAGAAAGAAATAAAAGTGGACCTTGAAATTCTATGTGTACTTCAATAATGAGGTGGACTATTGATTCGAAGAGTGTTTCAATAATAAAGTAAATGAGATTGTTGCATAGAATATAAGTCATAAGTCCATGATTAGAAAAAACAATAACTGAAGTAAACTGAAGAATACATGGTTGGTCAAACAAGAATGCAACCCATTTAAGAGAAATGCAAATAATGGGGATAAGGGTGAGTAATAACAACCATTTAATTGAATAATTTGCACAAGAACGCCAAACAATCCTTAAAATAATACATTTGAATCGAGCAAGAAAGAATTTTTTTACCTGAAAGTGAAGTGATGACTTCAAGGTAGACCAATTGTTGGAGCACTTTTCTACCTCCAGGTGAATGGGAACAATGCACACACTAAAATTTCTTCACGGTAGAGGTGCATTGGAGTAACAACTATGGAAACAAGGAACCAAAGAAACAAAATAAAAATAACAACAATCAATCTCAAAACTTGTGCATTAAGTGATGAAAAAATAAATCAGAAAGGGATACCTGTAATATTAATTAACAAAACTAGTGAGAGAGGAAATCCATAACAATAGACACTGGAGAGAAACAATATTGCATCAATAATGTTTCAACTCCTGGGGCTCCCTACTTTACTTTTATCAACTAGTTAGTTCGTAACAAACTTGGAAGCGACCGTTCTCTATGCACAAGTACTAACTCTTACTGCAGGCTGTCACTTGGTCAGCTGGCACAAGGTCACTAGGATCTTAAGCCAACTTCTATGGATTCCCAGCAGAAGGTTTTAACTGTAATGAAAGAAAGCTAACTCTACAAGGACTATTCTACTTGCACAAAGAGAAGGAAAACTGAAATGTAATGCAAACCCTAGCAAACCCTAGTTTACCCACTAACCCTACTTTTGTACGAAAAGAGATGAAAACTAATGAAAAGAGTGCCATTGACTACCGAAAAGGTAAGTTTCATTTATTCAAGCTACTTCTAAAAAGAAATGAGAAGAAAACACCTTTTTGTGCTTTTGAGTGTTTTTATGTGAAATTATTATGCTTGTGATTTATCTAGTTGTGATCGTGTAGAGGTTTGGTGGTGAAGGGAGATGGATTTGGCTTTTGCAGAGGTGGAGGAAGGTGTGGAGAGGTCCTAAAAAGCCCCTAGTACCCTTCTAAAGACTTTCATAGTGATTGGACTTTGAAAAATCACTCACAGGAAATTCTACAGGAGGTTGCAGGGGATCTACAGGGGGAGGCCGAGAGCTATTTTTGGAGTTTTGAAGGTGGAAAAATGATGGCAAAGGGGACCTGAAGGCTAGATGAAGGTGTTGAGTTGTCTAGGACTTGTCAAGCAAGATCAAGAACAAACGTGATGGTTGGATTTGTTCCAATGACAAGCAAGAAGTTTATGGAGAAAAACATAGAAATTAGGGCAGATTGGTGAAATGTTGTGAATGAATTGGGAAATATATGAGAAGCGAGCTGGTGCTAGATAATTTATGGATGGATGGTGAGCTGAGATGGCTTGCAAGAGATATACACATTTCCTTATCAAACCTAATCAAAGAAAGAACTAATTGTACTATGAAAATAGAAATATCACTTGTTAACCTAATTCCTGACCTAAACATAGAAAATGATGAACAATAACATATGAACAGAAAAGAATGTAGAGAGATCTATGGTAGAAGAACAAGAAATAATCTAAGAAACTGAATCTGAACCAATATATTAATCTTTCCAAATCAAGTTATCACACCAGCAGATGCATGGAAGAGCAAAAATTGTGTTTTTGGTGGCAGCAAATGTGCCTTGACCTCAAATCATGGTCCTAGGAAGGGAGAAAGGAGATCAGGGCTTACTGTTGGCCTTTTGAATCTTATTCTATTACTACAGTAACCTACTTGAGCAACTGAAACAAAAACAACTACGCTAACCATCAAAAGAAACCTAATCTAAAAAAGTAAAATGAATCTATGCAACAAAAATTAACTCATGAAGTAAAGCAAAAACAGATAAGTACACAGTAGGAGGTGCTAGGCAGCTTGGGTTGGGCCGTAACCCAAGAGCTTCAACCTTGTGAGAGAGATCAGTGCTGGCTCAAAAATTGTTTCATCTTCATTATGAAAAATAGTAGTCACATTACATAAATTGTTCTAAAAAAGGAACTCGAAAATGAGCTGAACATAATGCTGCAAGAAAGTGCGAAAATCTACTAATAAATAGCTAACCTACTGAGGGTCTAAGCCTCCTTATTTATACAAATGGAGTCCTTCAATAGTCCTCCTAAAATCAAGGAACTTGGCTTCCTAGGACTGGAGATAAACAACAATCCTTCTTTTACTTGCTCAGCTGCCCCTTGGAATCATCAATGCGGACCTTTGTGCTCCGAGTTGCTAATGGAGGATTCAAGGAAAGGGGTCATAAATGAAGGAGACATCTCCCCTACAAATTCTCTTCCCTGTTTTCCTCAAATTTTGGTTACCATTTGCTCATAAATCCCTTGACTTTGTTCAAAATTGGCCAAAAAATCTGCATAAAACGCACATTAGACTACATGGCAAAGTGACTAACCCAATTCAGTCTATTAGCATTAACATATTAAAAAACATGCAATAAACTAATGAGAATGGTGGATTAAGTCGAAATAAGAGGCAAAATGAGCACATATAATTACCCATTTCTGGGGCTCATCATCACCCGCCTACTGAATGGGTTGCTCATCCTTTGAGCAACTAATCTAACTCTTCATCCTTTATGGCTCCGATAGATTCCATGGCATCCCATGCCTTTGATGTGATATCTTCCTCTTTATCATGGAAACCTGCCTTCCTATCCACTTCCTCCCACTGTTTCTATTCTTCCTCTTTTTTTACTCCTTCCAGCAGTCCTAGTAGTGGTGGAGGATTGAATTTAAGGCCAATCAAGTTAGCCTTCAAATTTTGCATCGAGTCCTTATACAGGGGCACTCTCCTCATGGATTCCCTCATTCTGTTTGGGGAGTGATACTCCCTGATCATTAGGCTATGTGGCGAGGTATTCCACCTTTTCATGCAAGCAAGAATGCAATCATCTCCGAACAATCTCTCCATGTGCTCGAAGTGAGAAATAGCATGGGCCTACTTATCAACATAGTCTGGGACAACTTGAGGATTAGCTGCAAGGTGTTGGTGGGCATATATGAGAGCTAATGGGTTTGTTAGTTCTACTCTAATCATTAGGAGTTCTCTCAGCTCTTTTGCCATCATTTTCGGGATTTCCACTGCCCTTTTCTCTCCATGGCTCATCCAATATGCCATAACCATCAGCTGCAAGTCTCCCAACATAGCATTTGGATCCCATAAGTTCATGTAAATAAGTGGCATGTTGTGCAGGTGAAATTCTGCTAACTTCACTTTATCCTCAACTAAATTGTTATCACATAAATGCATGAATTGGCCATAATCATGAAAAGGTATTGTGCCCCTCTAGGCTAGTATCTTAATCTGAAATTGGAGCCATTGATCCTTGAGGTACAATACGTATGATTTGGCTGGATGCCTGCACTGTAATGCCTCCATTTCCTAGCTGGCCATACAGGCTAACTAGGCTTCATTTTCCTGTAGCTGCCTTTTTAAAATCAACACTTCATTTTCTGCCTGGGATTCTTTTTCCTATTGTTTTTTTATCAATTTCTCACTATCTACATGGGATTCCTCTTCTTGTTGCTGTCTTTTTGTTGCCTCACTGTCTGCCTGGGGTTCCTCTTTCTGTTGTTGTTTCTTTAAGATTGACATCTCATTTCCTCCTTGAGGTTCCCTCTCTTGTAGTTGCTTCTTCAACATTTCATTTTTTGATTCTAATTGAGCTCTTTTGATGGTTTCTATATGCCTAACCATGCTAAATTCTTTTCCCATCTCTCTCAACCTATTTTCCATGTGCCCATTGTCTTCTACCCCTTTTGATTTTTCAATCTACATCCATGTATGGGTCCTGACTCTTTCCTTTTCCAGCTCGAAGAAAAGAGGCACAACAAAATTTTATGGGATGATCTTCCCACCTTCTAGAAGGTTGTAGTAGGAGCCTAAGTTAGGCTGAGGTCCAGGCTTTGGTATCTCTTTTGCGTTGTCTTCCTCCTGGGTCAGTTCTTCTACCTTCTTTTCAAGTTTTTCAGTCTCTTTGAGCTTTGCCAATGTCTCCTGTAGAGAGGTTTATGCCTCCTGTAGGACTGTTTTGGAGTCCATTAGTTTAATCCTTTCCTTCCAAGTAGAAGTCTTAGGACTTTCTCTCTCGTAGGTGATGGGTCTTTTGGAGGGAGATTCCTTATTTTTTGTAGTAGGTACATCCTCAATGATGATGGGCTCCTTTAAAGGTGGCTAAGTCTTCCCCATCTTGATTTCGGTGCTCTTTCGAGCTTTGAAGTACATAAAAGGTTGTCTCTTCCTTTTCCCTTTTGGCTTGGCTGGAGTACTAAGTGCAGCAAGAACAACTGCTGCTTCTCTTGCTAGTGTCTCAGGAGACACTTCTTCTTCTTGTGCTTCTTCCTTTCCATTTGCTCTATTTCCTGTGTCTGCTATCTGTGATTTTGTTTCTATTGTCTCTGGTGTTGTTTTCTCCTCTACCTGCTGAGTTTCTACCTTTCCTGTGTCAGATTTTTCTGAGCTGTCTTGGGTTTCTTCTTTTTAGTTCTTGTCCTCTTCTTTTTCTCTGCTATTGTTTACCCTTTTTTTGCTTTTGATGTTGCTTTCTTCTCTACTTTAGGTTCATCTATGGTCGTATCATGTTTCTCCTCTCCTCTCTATTTTTCTTCTTTTCCTTCTTCCAATTGAATGTTCTATTCTTCTTCATGGATGTCCTTCTCATCTCTCTTTGTTTGTTCCTCCTCTTCACTTCTAGATGGACTAAGGTCATCAGTGACGGTTTTTATGTCATCTTCTTTATTAATGTTACTAAAAATCTCCTAGGCTATAGGGATTATGTAAGTGTGGAGGGCATCCTCCCCCAGCAATTTAATGAGCCCATGTTGAGCCAGTTGGTCTGGAAACCTGACATTCAATTTGGTGCTACACTCTATCAAGGATTGGAGGTGAAAATATGGAATATTGAGTATTCTAGATGCAGACAGGTCCATGTGATATCTTAGTTTATGTAACATTCTGAAATGATAACCATAAAAAGTGTTGTATCTTCCTTCATAGGAGATATACTTCATGATCTGATAGCTGACCTCACCCCATGGGTAAGGTATACTTGTCCTTCTGATCCCATTCTTATCCTCCACAGGATGTTCATCAGGCTGGAAAAAGGTCTTTTTAGCAACCTGTCCTAGTGGTTTTTCTTCTTTGCCCTAGGGGAGCCCAAGTGGGAGACTTGTAATTCCGCTGATGAACTCTGGTGTAAGTTCTATGGTTAGACCCCTGAAACTGACTATAGCATGGGTTTTTGAGTGGGGTTTTAAAGACAATAAAAATTCCGTTGTGACTTCCTCGTCATACCCATGAATTTTTTCAAAGAAATACATCCAATTTGCCCTGGTAAAGAGGGCTACCACTTCTGGGTGTTCATGCAGTTTGGTGGAATCCAGAGGCTCATTCCTCATAAAACCCCTTGTCATGTTGTTCAGAGACTACTGGAATGTTTCAGGTGAGGAAGAAGGGAGCAAATTTTCAAACCCGAAAACAAAGGAATAGCTGAGGTTTTCTTTTTAGAACTAGAGAGAGAATTTTTCGTGTTCTTCCATTTTAACAAAAGTAATTTGCAATTTTCCTTCCCTTCAAACTTTGTTCTCAAACTTAATTTACTTCACAGTCTATTTGAGGGAAACAATATCTTGTAAAAAGTAGAGAGTATACAAGATAGTGTTTTTTTCTTTTCACAAAGTAAGAAGACCACCCAATGCAAATTCATTGTTTTACAGGCTTAATTTCCTATGGTAGCATCATTTCTTTACACAACAGAATACCATGGAGGAGAAAGAGACAAAATTTTGGCTCAGAGAGTAAATGGAGAAACTGTATATATTTTGAAAAAACACAGGCATAATTCTGTACTCACTTTTCCTTTCTTTTTAACTCAGTACTTTGCTTCAAATCCACCACCTTTTGTAGATATATGAAATGCAAAGTGGGTTTTACTGAGCCTACCTTTTTGAGCTCGAATTTGGCATAAAAAATCCAGAATTTTCCTCTACGATGCTACTCATTGGCTCTCCTGTAGAAGGGCTCTTGTAGGACTGTGTTTTCCACTCCTGTAGAGTGCAATAATGCTCCTATAGAAGCCCGATAAGCAGAAGGGTTTTGAAACTAACAGAGAGAGACTGATTCGAGGTTCTGAAGGTGGTAGGTAGGTTGTTGCAGTTAAGAGAACGACGATTAAAATGAAAGCAAAGGTGATGAAGTCATTGACTGCAACATACTTAAAATTATGAGGGCTTACGAGCATATTCTGCGATGATGAGGTGAGGGGGCAGGAAGGGTACATTGCCTTCATCCAGACCATTGGTCCCTACTCCAGTGCCATTATTATAATTCATGCCACTTGCCCATAATCCCTTCCATCATTCCCATTATACGCCGCCACCACTACCTGTTTTGAGTTTTTCTTCCCGAGTTGACTGAACACACGTGCGAATTTCACCCACTGAACGTTGTTTGGATTGGATGAGGTGTTGTTTGAACTGGATGAGGGGTTCTGTTTGAACTGGTCGAGGGTGGCCACTTAGCTGGCCACCGATTTCATTTAATCATGACCATCTCAATGGTTCATGCAGTTTCTAAATTATACTCATGCAACAAAGGAACGAGTTTCGTCACTTACCTGTTAGTTGCTACCGTTTTGTTACATGCTCATAATTTGGCACTATGTTCATGGATTTCTACTATTGTTGGCGCTTGTGGCTTCTGAACTGGTGGCTTGGCTACTTCATGCCAGTGATCTTTGATTAGGACCGATTCCTTGCATGTTTTATCATCTGTGGTTGCATTGACCCTGCCTCTGGAGCTTGATTTTTAAGGGGATCAGCTGTTACAGGAATTATGCAAAATTTCCTGTAACTGGTTCTCCCTCTAAAACTTTGGCTGAGGCTTGAGCAGGGACTGCAGAGATAGCTGAGGAAGGTTGTGAGGGAGAAAGAAAATCGACTGGTGTGCACTTGGTAAGTGTTAAGTTCAACGTGTTGCTCATTTATTTTTCATTCTTTTTAAAACAAAAGAAACATGATTCCATATTTTCTATGCAGGGAGGAAAGAAGTGAGTGGAAATGCAGTGGTGTAGGTATGGAATAGAGAGTCAGGAGGATGAATGGTGGCAGGGAGGTCCAAAGGCCTTCTGAACTTGATTTCGAGCTCTCTGTGATTTCTACAAATCCTCCTATAGAATGCACAGAGCTTCTTGTAGGATGCATAATTTCTAGAATAAATGAGATTAGGGACTGGGGAAAGACAATGAAAATGGATAAATGATCTATCAGAGGTGTATTCGGCCCAAGCATTTCCCTTTTCCTTTTGTGGCCCTCCTGCCATCTGTAAAGCATTAAAAAAAAAGTTAATTTTATGTTTCTGTTTTTTCTTTTTTTCTCTGTTTTTTTCTTTTTCTCTCTCTCTTTTTTTTTTTTTTTGAGATCGTTGGGGTGCCTCCAAGAGGTTTTCATCCTCACTGCCTGCCTTGGATGCCTTCAAGGGGAGTTTTTCACCCAGGGATCTTTTATTTTTTCTTTTCTGGTTTTTTCTTGTCTTTTTCTTTCTTTCCTTTTTATTTTTATTTTTTAGGGTGTGGGTGGAGTGGAGGAAGAGATGTGCTCCACTACCAACATTGTTTCACTCAGATTCTCAATGAATTCTTTCTTCGAGAGGGGCTTCCTGTAGATCTTCAACCTATGCCCATTGACGAGCATGGGGATGGCTTCTTCGTCGATAGTCCAGATTAGACTTGAACCATTGTCATTGCACTTTTCTACTATGTATGATCCCAGCCATCTTGTCCTCAATTTGCCCTAGAAATATTTATACCTTGAATCATATAGCAATGCCCAATCTCCTTCCTAGAACTGTTTCTATTTGAGGTGTCTGTCATGCCATATTTTCCTTTGAAGCTAGACTACTTTTAAGTGGAGAAGGGCCTGCAATCTCTATTCATCCAATCCATTTAGCTGGAGCAACCTTTCCTTTTGTGCATGGCTGGGATCTAGGTCTAGCTGAGTTTCCATCCTTAGTGTGTTATATTCAAATTCTATTGACAACAAAGCCTTCTTCTCATAGATCATCTCATAGGGTGTGAACCTTGTGGTGGTTTTCCAAGTGGTATTATAGGCCCAGGTGGCCTCAACTAATCGATCTCCCCAATATTTTCTACTTCTACTCACTACCTTGGTCAAAATTCCTTCCAAAGCTTTGTTAATGACTTCCACCTGTCAATTTTCTTGCAGATGATAAGGGGTGGAAGTTATGTGCTTAATTTAGTGATGTGTGAGCAAGTCGTCAATCAGATTGGAGGTAAACTGACTCCCTTGATCTGTGACTAATTCTCTTGGATAGCCAAACTTGTAGAAGATATTCTCTCTCAAAAACTCAACTACTTTTTCTTCTGTTTCTACCTTGATCGCCTTTGTTTCTGCCCATTTTTTCAGATAATCAATGCAGACAATGATGTAAGATTTTTGTTTTGAAGGAGGGTTGACAGGACCTACAAAGTCCATGCCCCACTTCTCAAATGGCTCAAAATTCACTTGAGTTTGCAGGGGCATCTCATCCCTTGGAGTAGGTTTCCCCATCCTTTGACATTGGTCACATTGGTTGATATATCTCCTTACATCTTGATGAAGAGTGGACCAATAGTAACCTGCTTGCAGGATTTTGAAGGAAGTCCTCTTTGCTGCAAAATGGCCCCCACAGGGCCCATCATGACAGGTTAGGAGAATGTCAAAAACTTCCTCCTCCTTGACACATCTCCTCAAATCTGATCTGGGCCAAGTTTGAAGAGATTGCCCCCAATCCAAGTGAATGGGGCACTTTTCCTCACGATCTTGCTCTTCTCTTTTGAGGATAGGTGTGGCGGGAACTGTGCTGAAACCAAGTAATTTGCTATATCAGCAAACCACGGAGAGAGTACTGAGATAACAAATAGGTTTTCATCTAGCATTCGATCATCCACCATTCCTTATTCACCTACAGGTAGATCTATTCTAGACAAAAAATTAGCAACAACATTTTAATTACTTGGCTTATCAACAATTGTCAAATCAAATTGTTGCAATAAAAGTAACCATCTAATAATTCGAGCATTTACATCTGGTTTGTTCATTAAATACCTAATTGTAGCATGATCAGTGTGTACGAATGTTTGATATCCGGTGATGTAGTGTTTGAACTTATTTAGGGAATGGACTACAGCTAGGAGCTCCTTTTCCGTTACAGTGTAGTGCAATTCTGCCTTGGACAAGCTTTTACTTACCAAATATATGGCATAAGGCAGCTTCTCATCAACTTGCCCTAAGGCTGCTCTTATCACTTTGTTCAAGGCATCTGTATGAATGTGGAAAGGTAGGGCCCAGTTGAGACCTCTCAAAATTGGGGCAGTCACTAGTTTACGTTTCAAGGTATCTAGAGCCTCTTGATATTTGTCAATTCATATGAACCCAACATCTTTTCCCAAAAGACAAAACAATGGAGAGGCTAGCTTATTGAAAACTTTAATGAATCTTCTATAATACCCTACTAAACCTAGGAAACTTTGAACATCTCTTACCTTTTAAGGAGGTGGGACCCTTTGGATGATGGAAATTCTATTGGGGTCCACCTGTAATCCTTGCTGAGAAATTGCATGACTTAGCACAGTCCCTTCAGTCATTAAGAATTCACATTTTTCAGGATTGAGGGATAGGTTCATTTCAATACACTTTTTCAAAACCTTTCCCAGGTTAGATAAAGCTTCCTGGAAGTCAAAACCATAAGGGGTAAAGTCATCCATATAGATTTCCACTAAATCATGAACCAATTCAGCAAATATACTCAATACTGCTCTATGGAAAGTGGCGGGAGCATTGCACAACCCAAAAGGAAGGACCCAGTATGTAAAGGTACCCCAAGGACAAGTGAAAGTGGCCTTATATTGGTCTTCCGAGCTGATTTGGATCTGGTTTTACCCGCTAAACCCATCTAGGAAGGAGAAGAACTTCTTCCCTGCTAGGCCATCTAACACTTGGTCTATGAAAGGCCAAGGGAAATAGTCCTTCTTGGTGGCCTTTTTTAGTTCTCGATAATCGATACAGATTCTCCACTTCCTATTTTTATTTGGCACTAGCACCAAAGAAGAGACTCATTCACTATCATAGATAGGGTAGATGAATCATGCATCTAGCAATTTTTGCAGTTCTTCTTTGACAATGTCTTTAAAGGTTGGATTCATCCTCCTTTGAGGCTCCCTGACTACTTTGCAATCTTCCTTAATGTAAATGTGATGAGTATAGACTGAAGTGGACTCCCTTCATCTCCTTATAGCTCCAAGAAAAAGCATCCAAGTGGTTTCTCAATAAGCTACATAGTTCTTCCTCCTGAGAGGTGGATAAGGATGATTTTATCTTCAAGGTTCTTTCTGGGACAAATTCCACATTCTCAACTTAGAGAGAGGTCATATCAGCCACGTAGAGATCAACTAAAGGATTGGCTTGGGTTTCTTCCACTAGCTCTTCTAATGGCAGCACACTGGTGGGTGGATTTTGAAACAAGTTTTCAATGAGATCATCCTCGGTTTGTGGCCCCCCCCCATGGTAGCTTCTACTGCACACAGTGGTGTAGAATAGACTTCATCCTCTTCTTCCTCCTCCAACCAGAGAGGTAAATCATATTCTAACAAAGGTTGGGCAGTAGGATATAGGACTAGCTGCTTAGACATATGCCCATTCTTGATTGTCATGTTCCCTGCTCGACAACTAATGTAGGCATCTACAGTAGCCAACTAGGGTATTCCAAAGATGAGAGGATACCCAATAAGCTTTGCTTTTGGTTGGAGAACCAGGAAATTAGCAGGGTACTCCTAAGAATTGATAAAGACCGTTACATCTTCCATAATCCCTTCAAGGGTCACAGTGGAGCAGTCTGCTAACTGTAGTACTGTTGTGGTATTTCTTAGGGAGCCTTGAAGGTTGAGCTTGAGCATAGTGTCCTTGGTCATCACATTAATGGCAACCCCTAGATCAATCGGGGTATGGGGGATTATGGTGCCATTGATGTTGACATCGACTACAAGACTTCCAGGGTCTAGATATTTCAGATAGATTATGTTGGGTCCCTATAATACTAGTGATTACCCCATTACTATTGTAGTTATACCCCTTATTAATACTTTTGTGCCTCTATTATCCCCATATTGTTATTACTGTGCCCCATAGAATCCCTCTATTGTTATTTTTGTGGCTTTATATTATTATTGTTAAGTCAGCTAGGTTATATTGTGACTCCTTAGACTCCTATATATAGAAAGGAGGTTTTTTCATTTGAATCATCCAAGAATTGTTCATTTATGTAATTTAAAGGAGGTTTCCCCCTCGAAGAGGCTGAATTCTAAGGTGTTGATCTATCTTTTATATCTTTTCTTGAGCTGGTTTCATATCATTTGGTATCAGAGCTTTGGATTCTAGGGTTTCGCTACTCCAAACCGGTCATCGTGGCATTTACGCTATAACTTTTTTTTTTGCAATGTTTCAGAAGTTGAAAAGAAAACCCATTTGAGAAGACATCACGCTAAATCTCGGGTCCAAATTTCAGAGCTTTTGCACTATATTTACGGATATATGATCTAAGGAAGTTGGTCTTTTTGCAGAGTCTTGAATTACATTCCAAACAGGTGACCTAGGGAAAATCGTCATAATGTTTTCTCTGAGCATTGGATTGAAATTTCATAAGAAGGTATAGAAAGAGGAGGCAATGTAGTTTCTTCTATATATTGTTAAGAGCTAAAGGTCGAAACTGTGACTTGTGGCACGTCGTACAAGTTTGCTCTACTGAACTAGTCTATAATCAAGTCACTGTGGGGGATTTCGCATAACTCTTCCTTGGAGAATCCAATTTGGATAAGATTGGTGGCATTGGAAAGAGGATGAAAAGGGCTACCATGGGTTGTAATTTCAGAACTTGATGTTCTGAAAGTACAGAGATACATTTGAGGCAATATCGAGCTCCTACAAAGAAAAAAAAAGGTGTGTAGATTCTCTTAAATTTTTGCTTAAGATTGGTTTGAAAATTTATTTTGCAGGAATTCAAAGGGCTACTAGAGCATTATTATCGATAACTGATGCCCTGAGGAAAGAAAATGCAAACACCTAGTAAGGAACCTGAAATCTCTAGCATGACTCATGAAGAAGAGGAAGAAATGCTACATGATATATCAAAATTACAAGGCCAAGCGCAAAAAAATGTCAGCCTCACAAAAGCTAACAGAAGCTAAGATAAATGGCACGGAATCTAAGATAAAGGGCGTGGAAGCTAAGATGAATGGAATGGAAGCTAATATGGATAATTGGAAGATAGATTTGAAGACATACATGGACGATTGGAAGACAGATTTGAAGACAGACATGGGCGATTGGAAGACAGATTTGAAGACAGACATGGACGAATTGAAGATAAATATGAATAAGCTGCTACAAGAAATGGTCACTAAGGGTGAAAGGGTAGTAAAGGGAACTCATGATGAGAACAAAAGAAATGTTAATCATGATTCCATAGACTCTAATGTGGGATCGAAGACCCATCATATTCCAAAAATCGATATGAGGAAGTTTGATGGCAAGGATCCCTCAACATGGACATTACAGATGGAGCAATTTTTCGATCTCAATAATGTGCAAAACACACAAAAGGTACGTATTGCAACTTTATATTTGGAACCAAATCAGTTTGTATGGTATCAGTGGTTTTCCTCTCGTAAACATTTTATTACTTGGGCAATTTTTATGGAAGAATTGATAGCACATTATGAGGATACAAAAAGCAACACTTTTTTTAGTCAATTGATAAATCTCAAACAAAAGGGTTCAATAATGGAGCACAT
>APFE030560849.1:69987-154440 GCA_000404065.3 Pinus taeda
GACACCTGATTGGTCCATGAATTCTATTTAAAGCGCATGGAGGGTCATTTGTAGGTTCACCATGCATGAGAGAAGCTTATGTAAATTTTCATTCTTTTATTAATAAATTTCCTGTAGTAGCCACGTTGGCACAGGTCGTAGACTGTTTCCCTCTCTGAGGGTTTTAACCACGTCAAAATACTGGTGTATTTATCTGTGATTTGTTTGTGAGCCGTGTCCTTTTGGTGTTCTATCTGAGGAACTTACCCTGTAAATTCCTACAGGTACCTCATCCAAAGGACAAAAGCATAATAGGAACCAAATGGGTGTTCAAAAATAAAATGAATGAGGAAGGACAGGTTATCAGGAATAAGGCAAGACTAGTTTGCAAAGGCTATTCACAAATTGAAGGAACTAACTTTGAAGAGACATTTGCACTAGTTTCCCGTATGGAAGCTATCAAGATGTTCTTAGCATTTTCTTGCACAAATGGATTCAAAGTCTATGAAATGGACATGAAATCAACATTTCTAAATGGGGAACTCAAGGAGGAAGTCTACATGGAGTAGCCAGAAGGTTTTGATCTAACAGCAGGAAAGGACTTAGTCTGTAAGTTGAAAAAGGCTTTATATGGGTTGAAACAAGCACCTAGAGCTTGGTATGCAATATTGGATCACTACCTACAACAACAAGGCTTCAAAAAGGGAGTGGCTGGAAGCAATCTATACATAAAGACAGATCAAGGTAAGTTACTAGTTTCTCTTGTTTATGTCGATGATCTGATTTTTGCTAGTAATAATGATAAAATGAGCCATGAATTTTCTCAAAACATGTCAAAAGAGTTTGAGATGTCAATGATAGGAGAGTTTTCCCACTTCCTTGGACTTCAAATATCTCAAACCAGAGCAGGATTGTGTATATCTCAAACCAAATATCTAAAAGACATGCTCAAAAAATATGGAATGGAGGACTGTGCACCCATGAGCACACCTATGACCACGAATTGCAAGCTGAGAAAAGATGATGACTCCCCTCTAGTAGACGCAACTCATTAAAGGTCAATGATTGGATCCCTTCTATACTTAACAGCTACATGACCAGACATAATGCAAGTAGTAGGAATAGTGGGAAGATTTCAATCTGCTCCCAAACAATCCCATTTATTAGCTGTAAAAAGAATTCTCAGATATCTGAAGGGAACTTCTGATTTCGGTGTTTGGTATCCAAATAACTCAACACTGACTATAACTACATACACCGATGTTGATTGCACTGGAAGTATAGATGATCGGAAAAGTACTAGTGGAAATGCATCCTTCCTAGGAGACTATTTGATATCCTGGCTCAGCAAAAAAAAGTCATCCATATCATTATCCACAATCGAAGCCGAGTATATTGCTGCAGCAGACTATTGTACTCAGATACTATGGATGAAGGAAGCTCTAAAAGATCTTGACATATGTACAGATCAACCAATTATCATCTATTGTGACAACACAAGTGCTATTAGTCTCAGCAAACATCCAATGATGCACTCAAGAACCAAAAACATACCAATCAAGTATCATTTCCTCCATGAGCAAGTAGCTGAACAAAACATTGTCCTGGAATATATCAGTACTAAGGAGCAGATAGTTAATATTTTCATAAAACCTCTTCCTCAAGAAGCATTCGAACATCTGTGTCAAAAGATGGGGGTTATTTCTTTATAATCACTCAAATTCATTCATAAAGATGTAGCAGGACAAGGGGAGCAGTTTGATAGGGGGGGTCCGTATGCATTCCTTTGCCATTGATGTCAAAGGGGGAGAGAGTAGAAGAATATTGCCATCAATAAAAAAGGGGGAGATTGTTGGACACAGATTGTCATTGATGTCAATATGGCAATATTCAAGGAGTAGATAGAGCCAAGAGGAGCACACATAATTATTGGAGTGAAGAAGAGGAGTAGACAGAGCAAGAGGAGCCAAGAGGAGCCGAGAGGAGCAGACGAAGCAAGAAGAGTCAAGAGGAGCCAAGAGGAGCAGATAAAGCAACCAAAGGATGTGTTTAATGGCAAACAGAGCCATATATGCCACATTTAAACACTATCAGGAGTGGCCTTAACACTATCGGCACACAAACTATGCATCCCCGACAATACATTATCGGTATCCAAAAACCATATAAATATGAATTTAACACAAACAGAGGTGGAAGATGCAAATACACTATCAGAGACAACAAGCAGACTTGAATTTTTTTATGAACGGGAGCGTGAAGTCCTATCGGGTCCAGCACACAATATCGCATTGGGACTTCGGGAGGGAAGTCATACAGTGTCAAGTGGACCATTGCAATCGCCGATAGTGATTATCACATTGGGAATTCAGAGTGGAGTTGTGTTAAGTGACCCTATGTGACTTGCGATCACCGATAGCAATATCGCATCGGCCCTGACCCTGTGCGACTTGCGATCGCCGATTACAATGTCACATCGGACCTCTACTAAGGGCAACCCTCGATTGTGATGAACGGTTGCGGACCCGACGAGAATATCAACTGCTGCTTAATATAATATCGCGTCCAGTGGAGGATCGGCCGTCGTCCATGAACAGAGTCATGGGTCCGATATATAAAGGACTTTAGGAGTCATGAATCGCCAATTGCGATTTAAGCACGAACACAATACAAGTTTAAATGTGGGTGTAGTATTTCCTAAAGTCCACCCCTTCAGTCTTTTCGACTGTTTCGCACATATTTCTTGTGTAATCGAGTTCTTTTGGTTGTGTGGGGTTTTTGGGCTGAAAGGCCTATGATAACTGTTTTGATGAATTAGAAGCCTGGGCATCAGTTACATGAGGTGTATCAAGGCGATGGAGATTGCGATTGGGGCATAACATGTATGTTACATGAAACAGTCTCGGTGGATGCTTGTTATCATTAGAAAAATGGGCCTGTGTTAGAGTTTTAACACAAGTGACCGTAAAGCAAGAAGTTGAATGAAAATCCAGCACAAAGGAAGCCACAACGACCAAGGAGGGAAGCTAAAATATCAGGCGAGTCAGAGGAAATGACAGCAACTGAGGAGGAAGCTAAAGAGGCGGTGGAAAGCAGAAATGAAGAGTCAGAGGCATCTGAAATACATAAAAACATAAAAGCAAAGTGAGATGGATATTGATGGATGGATAATCAATGAGAGAGGAAGCTGAAGAATAGTCAAGAGAAAAGGAGAGGTCAGAGAAGCAAGAGAACAAGAGAATAGCAGAAGCTCAGCAGGCTTGTGAGTAGAGAACAACAACAGAACAATTTATATCAAGGTTATGTTGGAGCCCAAGAGGTTGGAGCCTCAGAATTGAACTGGATTGAAGTCATTGGGGGTAGTTACTCCTAAGTGTAGAACCACTACAAAACAGAGTTGGTGCTCTAGAGGTTGGAGCCTCACTGAAGTCCAAGTTGGAGCTTGGAAACTATTCACAATCAGATTTATACTTATATTGTATTTATTTCATTGCACTATCATGAGGTTTAATAAAAGCATTAATTTCAGCTGTTGATTTCTATGTTCTGTGTATACATATACATATCTATATATGTTATTTGGAATCACTAGAACACTTAAAAAATAAATAATCAGAAATATTGATTCACCCCCCTCTCAGTATTTCCAAGACTCTTGCCTCTCCTTCCCCCCAGCAAAACCCCCACTAGTGCATGTAATTCCCGAAGGACTCCAACTAGAGCATATAAATTATACAGGAGTGGGACCAAACTACATACCAGACAATTTTCGTTAATCCGCAGACAAGGTTCCTCCACCTCTCTTCCTCTCTGAACTGCCTTCATTCTCTAGTGTGAATTTCTCCTGCCCGACACGTTGAATTCCATTCCCATCTCTGCCACCCTTCCTTATTCCTCCCTCTGCACCTTTCCAGGTCACTGCCCATGCATTCATGGCTAAGTACACTGCACCCCTTACCTTGAGCATGTGGGGGGATATGGTAATTAATGCCCTGGTACTAACCATGTCACCTTAAGATGTATCACCTCTGACACTGTCTCTCACCTTGATCGGGAGAATATTGGTTAAATGATTGGAATGATTTGTTCTAAATGTTATTTATAGAGTCAAAATAATGATGATTCCTTATAATATCTTTGAAATTTGTATACATCATTGAGCTACTTGGATTGGTTTACTAGTTCACAAATCAGGAATTTATGGAAGTCCCTTGTAGCAAAACAGTAGTAATTTTCTGTTATTTTTTAGAACATGTGAATGAGCTTCATTTTAGTTTATTACACTTGTATTTGGTTATAAAAACATTCAGGCTAATAAAAAAATTATCCCATAGCATTTTCACTTGATTACGTTAGGCATTTGGTAGGCTAACTAGCTCATTAGTTTTTGAATGTCGGGTTTATAGAGTAGTATTTTTTTGCTATTTTTTATCACATGTTAATAGATGTATGTGGGAGTTATTCAACTTTAAATGGAGTCCTAGGGTATCCTACTTAATAAAAAGAAAACTCCCATATCATTTTCATTTTATTTACTTGGGCATTCAGTAAGTTATCTTGCTCTTGTATCAAAACAAGGCCTTATGTAGCACCTCCTGTAGAACTCCTATAGCACGTGTAAACTTGACCATATTTTCTCCAAAACCTTGTTTTTCATCACTTAGGCTTGAATAATTACCTCTAGGCATTGGAATGTGATTGATTAAGACCAAAATACCTCTTAAGCCTTTCCTCTTCTACATTGCAATTCACATCTGCAGTTATGGTTAGTGGACAAATTCATGATTTGAAGAGCATAATGATGATTTTGATGTTTATTTTATGAAAAAACCTATTGAAATTTCTTGACAAAATCTATCTTCAATGCACTGATTTAAGAATGATTTCATTTTTTCATACATCTTAAGATATGGTTTCCTTTTCCAATGTTGTTATTTCTATTGCATGGACTAGGCTTCCTTTTGATATACCATTCACGCTCTGCATATAGGTTAATGTTTACATTTTTGAAAATATGATTAACATTTACATTCATGGAAAGTAGAATATCCTTTACTTTTTGAAAAACTAACTAGGATTTTCTCTTTGCAAAAGTAATTAGGTTTCATTTCCATTTCTTCAATTAGTTTAGGCTTAGATTTCATGGCATTCACTTCATTGTATCATATCAGCAAAAGAAGGACACATTGCATGTTGCACATATAGTGTCAATGACTATTACGTTTATATGAACCCCAAGGTGTTAATTTAAGTTGGTAGCCTTTGGAGTTGCAACATTCTTGTTGCAGTACTGGGGCTCATCACTAATATAGGTTGTTCCCAACTATATGTTCTATAAGAATTTTCCCCCTTTTTACTACCTATTTTATATTCTGCAAACATTTCTTGTTCATTAGCTTCATCTTTATTATGTTCTTCTTCAATAATTTCGTTGTCTTCTTTATCTTGTTTCTTTTCTACATCTCCTTGTCCCATTTGTTTCTAATTTAACTTTTGTATTGACCCATGTAAGATAAAAAAAATATGTTCATGTCATTTCATATTCTCTTCTGTTGTTCCGAAGTCTTCAACAATTTTGAAGGTTGTTTTTATACTTTTTATTCCTCTAATTATTGTAGTCATATATACTTTTTCATATTTTTTCTTCACCATACTTGGTCTTTGCAAGTTACTCTTCATCAAATTCTACTTTACCTTCATAATCAAATTCAACATTTACTATTAGGTTCTTCTCACCTATTGTTGCTGTTATTGTTGCAAAGGTGGTTTCAATTTCATTAAATGTATGTGTATCTTCACAATGAAATTCACTTTATGTAACATGTTCACACTCTAGATCTCATACATAATCAAATTTATTTTATAGAATTTTTTTATAAGCTTCATTTTATTGCTTATGACAACTATATTTTATATGCCTTGTTTATAATATTCTATTTTTGTAAGCTCTTCCATAATCTCTCCAATTAGTTATATGATATCGAAAAATTCATATTCTCTAAAATCTTGTACATAACAATATGATAATATCATAAATCATTCCATGTAAGTTTGTGGCACAATAAATCATAGATGATACCTTAAATGATGTAACATAACATAGTAAGCACAATTCACAAAATATTAACATAAAAACACCCTAATCTTTAAAGGAAATTTCCATTTCCAAAAAAAATGATACCACCATTTCCTCTAAGAAAGAATGTCATAATGGTGGTAATTGATAGACTTACCAAGTATGCACACTTCTGTGCATTATCTCATCCATTTAAATGTATTATAGTTGCTACTACTTTTATGGAAACAATTGAAAAGCTACATGGAAACCCAAAGATTATCGTAAGTGATAGAGATCCTATTTTCACTAGAATGTTTTGGACAACATTATTTTTATGTCTAGGTACTCAATTAGCTCATAGCTCATCTTATCATCGTCAATCATATGGGAGAACTGAGATAGTAAACAAATTTTTGGAAGGATATCTTGGTTTCTTTGTATCTGATAAAAAGACGCAATGGGTCAATTGGTTACCTCTGAATGAATGTGGTATAACACTTCCTTCCATACTACAACCAAAATGACCCCATTTATGGCACTTTATGGATATCATCCACCGTCCATCACATCATATTTATGAGAAAATTCTAAGGTTAAAGTAGTGGAAGATCACATCGGGCATCAACAAAAGGTTCTGAAACTCTTCAACTATAAGCTCACATTGGTGCAAAATAGAATGAAACAGCAAGTTGATCAACATCGCAACGAAAGAAGTTTTGATGTAGATGACTAGGTATTTTTATGGCTACAACAATACAAACAAATGTCCCTCAAGCAAGCTAAGAAGGATAATAAATTATCACCAAAGTATTATGGTCCTTACAAGGTGTTGCAAGAGGTTGGTACCATGGCATAACAATTGGAGCTTCCTACATCTTCCTGAGCACACCCATTCTTCCATGTTTCATGCTTGAAGAAGGTTATAGGTGACAAAATCCAAGCTCAAACAACATTTCCAGAACTTAACAAGGAAGGAAAAATCATATTGGAACCTAAAGCAATCACAGAAACAAGAACTTGACAGCTACAAAATCGGTCAGTTTCATAGTATCTCATCAAGTGGAAGAACTTACCCATGAGACATTCCACATGGTAGGATGAGAATTTTATACAAAATCATCAAGAACTACTCAAGAATTGATGAAAATACTCTTTTTGAAGGAGAGGGGCATTTTAGGTCCCTATAATACTAGTGTATTAGCTCATTGTTATTAGTATAGCCCCCTTATTGTTATTGCTATGCCCCATAGAAGCCCACTATTTTTATTGTTGTGCCCTTACATTATTATTGTTATGTCACTTCTAATTATATTGTCGCCCCTTAGACTCCTAAATGTAGAAAGGATGTTTTGTCATCTGAATCATCCAATAATTGTTCATTTGTGTAATGTAAAGGAGGTTGCCCCCTCGAAGAGGATGATTTTGAAGTCATTGATCCATATTTTCTTATATTTTGTGAGTTGGTTGCATAACATCCTCATTGAATACAATTAAGGCCTTTCATCCTAATTTAGTTGTTAACATCCCTATAAAGCAATTCAAAGACCAAAATAGAGTATCAACCACATACAACAGCGAAGCCAACACACCTACTAGCCTAATTTCTCCTTCTTGAAGCCAAACCTATGAACCATCATTCCACACTGCTACGAATCCAATATCTATTGAAGTATACAAATCGAACTCTCCTAGATGTTTTTTTAGATTTGAGAGAGCACCCACAATCACCCTTGTTCAATTTGTAGGACATATGGTTATTACATATTATTCAAACTCCACATTTTTTTGTTTTTTAATGAAGGAACATTTGATTTTCAAGGAGCTTTCTTCTATGAATTTTGGAATCTTTATTCCATTAATAGAATGGAGAAGATAAAACCTAAAATCTGGGGTTTTATTTTAACCATTATATTAAAATTATGGAATGAAGATTTTAAAATGGTGGGAAATAAGTTGGTTCTCTACATGGTTATAAAAAAAGCTAAATATGAACTTTACAATACTAAAAATTGACAAGTTTGATCTCTCCATTTGAAACAAACAATCGGAAATATTTTTTGCAAGTGGAGTTAAAATTGTACTCCTCCCCGTTTTCAATATTAACCATCTACCCAGTACCTAGAATGTGTTCCATGATAGAATTTGATTTTAGATATTTATTTTTCATCATTCTCCCATAAAGTTCTTGAAAAAAAAATTTATAGTCAAGGAATTTGCAAAAGAGAAATATATTATTCATTTGATTGAATTTATTTTTTATATGGATCATAAAACCCATTAAACATGGTTGCAAAATGGACACTATGCATTGAATTTTTTTTGTTATCTCAATCTAGGAAAAGAAGTGATTACATATGCGCTATACAATATTGCAATGAACCTTGTCCTCAAAAGGAGAAGGGATGTACTTGGACAAAAAATAATGAATCATATGAAATTTCACTCATAGAAGACTTAGGAATAACTACGGAGTATGGATCCAATGGAATTGTAGTCTTAACCAATTTAGAACTTGTGTGCAACCAGATGAAAGGCATGTACCAAGTCAAAAATGAGAAGTTAAAACAATTAACTAGAGGAGAAAAAACTATTGCTAGTCAATTTAAATGATTTAGAATAATTCATTGTGAAAATGTTAAAAGTGTGATTATTAATCTATTGTATGGGAAAATTCCAATTCAAGATTTATGTGTGAAAGATGAACTATTATCAAAAACCACTCCATCAAAATTTATTGATGGACATTGTAAGATATCTTTGATATGTCTGTGTTTATTAGTTATAAATGTGTTGTGTTTAATGACCACGTGGTTCTTTCAATAGTATACTAATTGTGCCTCAAGTGTGTAATCACTACTTGATGAATTATTAGGTCAATTATTGAGGTGACAAGTTTAAGGATATTTCACATTGAATTCTAAAGATGTGCACTTTAGCACTTTTGTTTTTAGTCTTACGTATATGTAAATTAAACAATTAAATATTGTTTTTTTTTTTATCAAGTAAGAGTGGAACCTTCCATTAATCAAGAGAAAATACATTTTGTACAACAACAACCCCAACGCTGTGAACCACTCACCATATTGTTGGGTTGACTCACCAAAACTACATCAGGACTGTTGTCAAAACAATCTGTGCACTAGAGAGTACACAGAAACTGCCCCGTCTATGTAACCGTCCTTAGAGTGGCACTCTTGATAATTAGCACACATGACCTTAAGCTCTTGAAGTCAAAAGTCTTGCTTAACAAAGAGCCCCTAAGATTTTGATGTCAAAATCTCACTCATCAACGAACCCTTAAGCTCTTGATGTCTAAGGCCCACAAAACCGAAGGCCTACAATGCATTATCCTTAACCTTTGATCGTCTTTACAATCTGACAACCATGCAATCTTGCCTTTGGAGAATTGATTGTCAAAAAGTAATTTCGGGCCATCAACTTGCCCACTCTTTAACTTATCTTGCGGACCTGATGAGAAACGAAAATGCTACTCTATAAATATCTTGGGTCCGCTTGGGGATTAACCTTTTATTAGATTATCACGCCGAACACTGTGCAGTCCTTCACTCTAAGATACGGTGATCAATACCTCATTTTAGGCCATCAACTTGCCCACTCGATACTTTAACCTATGAACCCGATAAGAAACAAAACCAGCTCTCTATAATTTTTTCGAGTCTACTTGAGGAATAACCATTGGTCATCTTTTCACCCTGAACACTGTGTGATCCCATCCGTGGAGATCCAACAGACCAGAACTAGTTTCAGGTCGGTAACTTGCCCATGCAATAATTTATTTTTCCGACCCGATGAGTAACATAAAACACCACACTAATGGTTTTCGGGTCTGTTTGAATATTTAAACCTCATGTGGTTTTCCTCCTGAAATCCACAGGATGGTGGAGGTAAAGGCAATATATGGTTGGTTGCTTGCCAACTAGCCTGCTCTTTACCCCTTGTGATTGGTCCATTTTCCATTGTTTCCATCAGTCCCTGATTGCTGAATTTACATGTTCTGAGAATACTCGCTATCTATGGTCACTTATTTATGACAGTCCTTACGCAATGTCCCTGAGGGTGTCAATTCCCAAGTATATCTTCTATTACTTCTTGAATAGAGCACTCCTTCATTCGCCAAGCGATCCGCTAATCTGTTGGTTGTTCTGCATATGTGAAAAAATTGGAGTGTTCTCATGGCTCTCAGTTGAGATTGTATACGTTGATAGACATGTAATAACCGCCAGGGTTTTGACACTTTTCGGGTGATGTATCGTTGCATATCTTTTTGACCAAATTAATTATGAATTTAGAGTCTGCTTCTACAATAACATTGTGTAAATCTTACTTAATCAGAATTTCTAGGCATTGCTCTAAGGCCACGAGTTGCACCATATTATTAGTGTCATTCCCCAAATGATTATGAAATATGACTTGTATGTATACCTTCTCATCTCTTATTACTTCACCATAACTAGCCACTCCAAGGTTTCCTTTAGAGGCTCCATCTATATTGAATTTTAGAAAATCATGTGGAGGAGGTTGCCAGAATTCCTTACCCGTTGTTGTATAGCTTGTGCTCTTGCTTATTCCTTGTGGAATTGGCAACTAGAGACCCAATTGCAAAAGTATATGTGCATCCTAGCTTAGAGGAGGGCTCTCAGAGAGTTTCTTTAGATAGGTACTTACAGTTTCTTTGAGTTGTCTTATGATATGAGCTATGATGCTCTATGGGGAGCCAATTCCGTTCTTGAAAATCATGTATTGTGTTCTTTCCAAACATCCTAGATCAAAAAACCCAGAATCAGAATCCAGGCTTTATAGACTGTTTCATTTTCTGAGAAATATTTTCGCCAATTCTTTAAAGTTCCAGTAATGCTGGATGCATCCCTGTCAATTTGCCTGAAGATTGTAATGGAAGAAGTGTCCTCAGACACTTAATTTTATTAATCAGAAAAAATAATTACATAATTTGATTTTGCAAGAGTTTACACCCGAACAACACAAACACTCTTGCAATGAGCTATTTATAAGCTCCATGTACTAACTACCTCTAATTATGGATCACTTATTAAATAACAAGTGTCCATTTACAATAAATGCTATTCAAGCCAACTAGCTAACAAATATCCTAAAATAGAGCCTAAGATACGACACATTTGGAGAGTCATATCTAGTTACAACAATATGCTAATTCTAAAAGTCTCCATTAAATAATTAAACATTCTAGAATAATAATTATTAATTTAATATCTTAAATTAATAATTATTTTATTCTAATTTTATAACCTATGATAAAATTGTATTTTTGGATCATCTAACATTCCCCCCTATGATCCAAAGATACATTACAATAGATACCAAGTTCATCCCTTAACTTAGTAAATTTTATTCTACCAAGTGGTTTCGTAAAAATGTCGAAGATCTAATCTTCGGAAGGACAATAAACTGGCTAGAGGACATCTTTGGTAATGAGAGATCTGATATGATGATACTTGGTGTCCGCATGCTTTGTCTTTGAATGAAAAACTGGGTTCTTGGCAAGTTTGATGGCTGACTGGCTGTCAATGAATAATGATGTAGCTTTTGTCTGAGAAATGCCCAAGTGCTTCATGAGCTTCCACTCATAATCACTTACTATCATGGTTCCCTTCTTTAGGTCATGAAACTCATTGATTTTTTTCATATAATAAGAATAAAATCAATATCGTTTATCAAAATACCTTTCAAATTGTTTCTAGGTTACTTTTCTTTGTCTATGCTTCTTCCCTTGTCGATTATGTTCCCACGACAATGAGGTATTCCCAGCCAATTATATATTTCCAATATGTCATTTTGGCTTCTTGTTAACCAAGCTTCAACTTCTTGCATCATTCTCATCTTTGCATAAAAAGTTAGCAATTTTGTTTTATTTCATATTCATTGAATAATATTAGTGGGTTTTTCTACCTTTTTATCAAATTATGATAACTCTATGATGACTCTTGAGGAAGTGGAATCAAAAGGTGACTTCCTTTCCTTGATCCATGAGTTATCTCATTGGATTGGAATCTATGCTTCCATTGTATATTATTTTCCCTTCAATTGTTTATTTATTTATGCAAAATTCCACAACAACTAATTATATACCTAATTTTTCTCCTCTTAGGCTTGCTCTATATGCACAACAGCGATTCTTACTATCTTAGCAATATCAATTGGAATCTCTTCTAATGACCATTTGAATGCATCTCCACTTGTTTGATGTCAATTTCGTGCACATTAAAGTTCTCTGTAAGAAGGAAGGCATTGTAAGGACTTTCTCGATTTATCGTTTTAAAGCTAATTGTTTTCTAGGGAGCAGAAACGTAGACAACCACCATTCTTCACACAACTTCCAATCATAAAAAATTAGTCTAAACTAACTCGAAATTATACTCTTTAAAGACTCTTTAATCCCTCCTTCTTGACAGAAATTCAAGAAGCACCTATGTGCCCCACTACTTAGACACCTCTATACAATTGTTTCTCCAAAAGGGGAGAATTGAACTCATTTTCCACCATTTTTGAGATGGATAAACCCTTAACAAATTTATCACTTTCTTTCTTCACTAACTTGAGTGGGATACTTCTTCTTTAGTCAAAGTGACTCCTTTAGGTGAAGCCATACATAGCCAAGTTTCACTTTTTCTTCGCTAAGGTGCAATAAATCATTCATTAGCTGGAGCCACACTTAGATGATTTACACTTTTCCTTCATTGGGAATGGTAAGTTCTTCCTTAGGTAGAGTGGTTCCTTCATTAGATGCAACCATCCTTACCGAATTTTCACTTTTTCTTCACTCAAAAAAGTGAATTCTTCTCAATGCCATTAGGTGGAGCCATGATTTGCAAGTTTTCTACATTGTGTATAAAAGTTTGTAGGTAAAGAGACTCCTTCATTACGCATAACCACCCTTCGTGTATTTTCACTTTGTCTTCACAAAAGTGAGTGAGTTCTTCTTGAGGTGAAATGACTCATTACAATTCATAGCCACCCTTCGCGTATTTTCACTTTGTCTTCACAAAAGTGAGTGAGTTCTTCTTGAGGTGAAATGACTCGATTAAAACGCATAGCCACCCTTCGGGTATTTTCACTTTGTCTTCACAAAAGTGAGTGAGTTCTTCCTGAGATGAAATGACTTCACTACAGAGAGCCACATTTCGATAATTTTCACTTTTATTTCACTCTGTAGAATGAACTTAGATAATTTTCACTGTTATTTCACTGCGTAGAATGAATTCTTCTTTAGGGAGAGAAACTCTCTGATTTTCATTCATTTTTTTCTTCCTGAAGCAGAGTGGCTTCTTCTTTAGGTAGAGGGACCCTTGAAAAATTCCTCACTTTTACTTCACACTTGAAAGATGGTATGCCATATAAAGAAATATAATATTTATACCAATAGAGTGCTACATTAACATATTTTCCTTTCTCTAAGCAGAGAAAAATAACGTGCGTCGATCGGATAGGACAAAGGGTATTCTAAACCTTCGGTATAGGTTCCCTACATAATACTCTTTAAAGGTTCAAAAATGGGGCAAATTATTCCGTCTTTCTTCCTGTTCCAAACAATCCCGATCAAATATTCATTTATGTTGTTCAAGTATGTTCAATTCCTTACTCTTTCAGAAGGACGTTCGCTTCTTCAGTAAATGTACTATCTGAGGTTTATTCTTTATCGTATATGCATGCATATTTCTCTAGCAATTGTTGAAATTATAATTTCCCCTGCCGCGTTATTAATTCCGGAAAACCGCCAGACTTTTATCGCACAGCTTTTCACCAAGCGGTGGTATTCTCCAGAGGGGCAGCGATAATGTACACCAGCTGATACATGCACAATAGTTTTACCAAAGTAGTTTTTCCCAGAACGTAAAGTTCGTGTGGTTTGACCATGCGATAGCCGTCCAATTGAAAGCATGGTTGATGTCCATCAATTGAAACCAAAGTTGTGTACAAGCTTGCAATATGAACTTACGTGAATTGAAAGTTTCATTTTTGACCGCCAGTTTTCATTTTTTGCAATGTAATTAATGAATTTTATGGTGGTTGGTAAATATAGGTAAAACTTTTAATTTTAATGTTTTTTATTATTGTCGGGAGTATGGCAATAGGTAATAGTATTGTTATGTTTCTTTTTGGTTGTATTATTGCATATGCAATGTGAAACTCGCAGGAGCGCGAAGGGAGTGTTATTGTTCATTGAAAAATGAAAGGGAAGCACGCAGCAGTGTGAAGGCAATGTTTCTTTTGTTCGTTGAACATAGAATGTGAAAATCGCAGCAGCTTGTAAGTTTTTTCTTGTAATGGAATATGCAGCAGCATAAATATATGTAATTTTACACACAACAGCGTAATATTTTGCAAGCAGAAACAAAGTATTTTCAGGAGAAGACAGAGTAATTTTTTTTGTTTTGGAACTACATTTGAAGCAGTCTATGGTTGTAATCCCTCTGAGAGAGGAAGAAATTTGTAACAACAGTTGTTCTGGTTAATGAATACAAAGTGTTTTTTGTTTGTGTGAAAAACTCTAGTCTTCCGAGAAAACTATTTTTAGCTTCCCTGTGTTAAGATTCTCTCTTCATTTTTGTTTGGAATTATCAGAAATTGCCAACATGGTATCAGAGCTTGTCCAGGCTCTTTGAAGGTGTCAAAGAAGTTGAAGGAAGGATTTCTTGTTGTAGCAGCTTCTCCAGCAGAGTGAAGACTTAGTCAAGAAAGAATCAAAGGTATTTCTCAAGCTAGTTTTTTGTGTTACTGTTGAAGACAGTCAGTGATTTTTAAATACATAGTCAAGTATTTTGAAGCATAGTTAAGAGTGCAAGAATGGATGGAGCCAGCACTAGCATGGGTATCTTTAATACTCAGCTCCCACAATTTAATGGGAAAAACTATGACTATTGGACAATAACTGTGAGAGCTTTACTTGCTTCCCAAGACTTATGGGAATTTGTTGAGGATGGTTTCGAAGAACCAGCAGGTGAAGATGAGTTTAATAACTTGACTCTGGCAGAGAAAGAACTGCTGAAGAGCTATAAGAAGAAGGATTCTAAAGCCCTCTACTTCTTGTATCAAGCAGTGCATGAGAGTGTGTTTCCAAGGATAGTAGCAGCCAAGACATCCAAAGAAGCATGGCAAACTCTCAAGATAGCCTATCATGGCATGGAGGAAGTGAAGACAACAAAACCACAGAGTATGAGGAGAGATTTCGAGAATCTCTGCATGAAGGAGTCAGATAATATTGACTCATTCTTCACACATGTGATTAGTCTGGTCAAACAGATAACATCTCATGGAGAAATTCTTGAAGAAAGGAGGATTGTGGAGAAACTATTGAGGGTCTTACCTTCAAAATTCGATGTGATTGTCACCACCATAGAAGAGACAAAGGATCTCACAAAAGTCTTACTTGATGAACTACATGCATCACTGATAACACATGAGCGGAGATTGAGTAGAAATGAAAACTCATCTCTAGAACATGCCTTTAAGACCCAGATGTTCTTTGGAAGAGGAAGAGGCAGAAGCCAAAATAGAGGTGGAAGAAACAATCCAGCAAATGCTCAAAGAAGAGGCAACAATCCAAATGAGAACCAAGGCCAAGGCAGTAGTCAACAAAGTGGACAACCTCATGCTCAAGGAAAAATGTATGATAAATCCAATGTCCAATGTCACTATTGTAAAAAATAAGGGCATTATGCAAATGAATGTAGGAAGAAGCAGCATGATATGAATAATAGAACTAGTGCAAATTTCACTAGAGAAAATATCAGCCAAGATAATTTGTTGTTTGCATATAATATGGCTGAACTAGAGAGTGAAGGTGTATGGTTTCTAGACTCCAGTTACAGTAACCATATGACAGGAAACATAGCCCTATTTTCTATGTTAGATCAGAGTGTGAAGTCACAAGTCACACTAGGGACTGATAGTAAAGTTTCTATTATGGGAAAAGGAGAAGTAAAAGTCTTAACAAAGAAAGGTGAAAAGAAAACCATAGCAGATGTCTATTATGTTCCTAGAATGAAGTGTAATCTCTTAAGTATTGGACAACTTGTTCAAAATGGGTACAATGTTTTCTTTGAGAATGATATATGCACCATCATGGATAGAGCACCCAGCAAACGATGTATTGTTGAAGTGAAGATGACAAGGAATAGGATCTTCCCTCTCAGAATGAAGGCAGATTTGAAAGATGGAGTAGAAATAGCAGCAGTTACACAAGAGGCTTTCCAAAATGAACCAAAAGATGAAAATTGGTTGTGGCACTTGAGATTTGGACATCTCAATTTTGGAGGTCTTAACTTGTTGCATAGAAAAGGAATGGTAAGAGGATTACCATTGATAGAGAAACCAGACAGCCTTTGTGAAGGTTTTATCTTGGGGAAACAACACATAGAAAGTTTTCCATCAGGGAAAAGCATAAGGGCAAAAGCACCCTTAGAGATTGTCCACTCATATTTATGTGGACCGATGCAAAATCCATCACTTGCAGGCATCCACTATATACTAACATATATTGATTATTTTACAAGAAAAACTTGGGTTTATTTCGTGAAGAACAAAAGTGAAGTGTTTGAAAGATTTTGCAATTTCAAAGCACTTGTAGAAAACAAAAGCGGGCTGCATATCGAAGTTCTAAGAATTGATAGAGGAGGTGAGTATATCTCCAAAGAAGTTATACGTTTTTGTAGAGAAAATGGAATTCATAAGCAGTTTACCACTAGATACACTCCACAGCAAAATGGTGTTGCTGAAAGGAAGAATAGGACAATCATGGATATGGCGAGGAGTATGTTGAAGGCAAAGCATTTGCCAAATGATTATTGGCCTGAAGCTGTACAATGTGCAGTGTACATTTTGAATAGATGACCTACAAAAGTAGTCATGAACAGAGTGTCGGAAGAAGCATGGAGTGGGAGAAAGTAAGGAGTCACCCACATGAAAGTTTTTGGATGTGTGGCTTATGCACACATTCCAGATCAGCTAAGGAAGAAGTTGGATGGCAAAGGGGAGAAATGTATTTTCATTGGATATAGTGAGGAATCCAAAGCTTACAGTTTGTATAACCCATCCACCAAGAAGTTTTTTGTGAGCAGAGATGTTCAGTTCATTGAGGAGGAAGACTGGGATGGAAGCATAAAGAAAACAGTGAATGTTAAAAACTCTTTGTCACATGAGGAAGATGATGAGGAGATGGCTGAAATACATCCCCAAATAGCAGCACCAACACAAGGGTAGCAAGAGACACCCTTGAGGAGAAATGAAAGTGCTTCTCCAAGCACACCACAAGGAGGAAATTCAAGTGCTTCTTCAAGCACTTGTACACCAAATGAAAGAGGTAAGAAATTCAAAAATTTAACTGACATTTATGAACAAGAGGCAATAAATGAAGGTATGAATTCTTTGTTTTCTTTATATTGTCATGTTGATGACCCTGTTCATTTCAAAGAAGCAATTAAGGATAAGAAATGGATAGAAGCTATGGATGAGGAGATCAATGCCATAGAAAGAAACAAGACATGGGATTTAGTTGAACTACCCTCTACATCAAAGAAAAGGGATGGTAAAATACTAATTGTTGTGTTATATGTTGATGATGTTATTTTCATAGGTAATAATGATTATCTTATTGGAAATTTCAAAACAGTCATGAAAGAAGAATTTGAAATGACTGACATGGGTTTGCTGAGATACTTCTTAGGAATATGAGTAGAACAAAATGGAAATGAGATTTTTATGTCACAAGCGAAATATGCTAATGAAGTGTTGGAAAGATTTAATATGCAGGAGAGCAAAGCAACAATCATTCCCACAGTGATGGGATTAAAACTCAGCAAAGAGGACAGCAACAAGGATTTTGATCCTAGTTTGTACAAGAGCATAGTTGCCAACCTCATGTATTTGACTGCAACTAGGCCAGATATAATGCATACTGTTAGTTTAATTTCCATATTTATGGAGAGGCCAAAAGAAGCATATTGGCCAGAAGCAAAAAGGATTATGAGGTATGTTAAAGGTACTAAAAGGTTTGGCATTTTATATACTGCTTCAGAATGTTTAGATTTAGCTGGATACACTGATAGTGATTGGGCTGGAAGTGTAGATGATCAGAAAAGCACATCAGGTTATGTTTTTCACATGGGTTCAGGAGCTATTTCATGGGCTTCTAAAAAGTAGCCTATTCTAGCATTGTCTACAGCAGAGGCAGAATATGTGGCAGCTACAGTAGTAGTGTGTCAAGTAGTTTGGATGAGAAGGATGTTAAGGAGTTTATGCCAAGAACAAACAAAAGGAACTGTGATTTTTTGTGACAATAGCTCAACTATTGCATTATCCAAGAATTATGTCTTTCATAAGAGAACGAAACACATTGACACAAAGTTTCATTACATCAAAGAATTGGTAAACAATGGAGAAATTGTTTTAAAACATTGCAGAATTCAAGAGCACATTGTAGACATCCTGACCAAGCCATTGGGGCAGAAAAGTTTTGAATTTTTGAGAAAATGTCTGGGTATGACTGATAACCCAGCAGTTGAAATTAAAGGGGAGTGTCGAAATTATAATTTCCATTGCTACGCATTTAATTCAGGAAAACCATCAGCCTCTTCTTGCACAACTTTTCACCAAGCAGCGGTATTTCTCGGAGGGGCAGCGATAATACCTAGCAGCTGACACGTGGATGAGCAGATTTCCGAAATAGCATTTTTCCCGGAGCGTAATGTTCGTTTGGTTTGACCGTGCGATAGCCGTTCGATTGAAATGAAGGTTGTCCACTGTCGATTGAAACCAAGTTGTTGAAATTATAATTTCCCCTGCCGCGTTATTAATTCCAGAAAACCGCCAGAATTTTATCACACCACTTTTCACCAAGCGGTGGTATTCTCCAGAGGGGTAGCGATAATGTACGCCAGCTGACACGTGCACAACAGTTTTACCAAAGCAGTTTTTCCCGGAACGTAAAGTTCATGTGATTTGACCGTGCGATAGCCGTCCGATTGAAAGCATGCTTGATGTCCGTCGATTGAAACCAAAGTTGTGTACAAGCCTGCAATATGAACTTACGTGAAGTGAAAGTTTCATTTTTGACTGCCAGTTTTATTTTTCGCAATGTAGTTAATGAATTTTATGGCGGTTGCTATATATAGGTAAAACTTTTAATTTTAATGTTTTTTATTATTGTCGGGAGTATGGCAATAGGTAATAGTATTGTTATGTTTTTTTTTTTGTTGTATTATTGCATATGCAATGTGAAACTCGCAGCAGCGCAAAGGGAGTGTTATTGTTCGTCGAAAAATAAAAGGGAAGCGCGCAGCAACGTGAAGGCAATGTTTCTTTTGTTCGTTGAACACAAAATGTGAAAATCGCAGCAGCGTGTAAGTTTCTTCTTGTAATGGAATATGCAACAGCATAAATATATGTAATTTTACACACAACAGTGTAATATTTTGCAAGCAGAAACAGAGTATTTTCAGGAGAATACAGAGTAATTCTTTTTTGTTTTGGAACTGCATTTCAGGTAGTCTATGGTTGTAATCCCTCTGAGAGAGGAAGAAATTTGAAACAGCAGTTGTTCTGGTTAATGAATACAAAGTGTTTTTTGTGTGTGTGAAAAACTCTGTTCTTCCCATAAAACTATTTTTAGCTTCTCTGTGTTAAGATCTTGTGATAAAAACAGAGCATTGTTCTCTATTCATTTTTGTTTAGAATTATCAGAAATTCCCAATACCAATTACATTGTCATATTAACAGTGAGCAAGTGAGATATTGTAACGGTTTGAGAGGCAAGGGGGAGGTGGAATAATAGGTAAACGACGGCCTTAGAGAGTAGAGGCGGAAGAGGAGTTTCAGACATTTTTGTCGGAGGAGTTGATCAACCCCGTTGGCATAAGCATAACTGAAGAATCTTCCTTTTCGTTAATATACATAATAATTCAAACATCCCATCTCCCTTCCCTCGATTCATTAGTTCATACATTTTACCAATAGACAATATACGTACTCGCTTCAAAACCAAGTGTGTACAGATTCAGGTTTGATCCAGGTGTGCAAAGGAGTTGCAGCTGGAGAAGCGTTTGGGTTATTTTTTTGCCTTACATATAGCAGGTTGCTGTGATTTTGCTCGGATTGAAGATGAAGTGGGAAAGAGTGATCTTGAAGATGAAGATAAAGAGGAAAGAGACTCTATGGTAAAAGAATCCCTTGGAAGGAAAGGTTGTATAATGGGTCCGGGCAAGAGATGGGGCCATACTTGCAACTCGGCTAAGAATGGTCGCTTTCTCAATGGTTTTGGTGGCTATGGCAAGGCTAATTTCCATACAAATGATGCCCATGTCTTTCATTTATGCAAGCACACATGGAGTAAGCCTATGGTGAAAGGAACTGCGCCCTCTCCTAAGGACAGCCACAGTTGTACCACAAAGGGAAAAAAATTGTTTGTATTTGGTGGCACAAATGGGAAGAACCCTCTACGGGAGTTACATAGGCTGGAAACGAAATCTCATTTCCGTGGACCTCCTCGTCAAATTTCCACAATGCAAAAAGTACTTGATCCTTACATTCCCTTGGAGGGTTCGACAACTTCCAGAAGGAATGTCAAGAGACAGACCCTTTTCATCGAAAATGTCCAGCGTGAAAGGAAACCTCATTCCCCTAGGCCTCCTCATCAAGTTTCCACAACGCAAACTAACTGCAGTCCAGGAATCGGAAAACCCCTATAGCGGAAAATAAAAATGGAAATATAGGTGGAATTTGTTATAAATTTAACACTTTCCACACTACTTACCAAACTAATTTGGCACTGGTATGCTCTGCTCTATCCTGCGAGAAGCATAATAATGATGGACTCCCAAAGAAAGTTGAAACCCTATTTGATTCCTACTCATACATCCCTCTCGGCGCCCACTCGAGCCACTTCATTTGCCTCTTCTACTTCGCCTTATTTTCCTAATTTAGCTTCTTTCGCCGGACTTATTTTGCCAAGCAAAAATTCACAGGTTCAAACCCTAGGCGCCCCTCGAAAGACCATTTATTGTTCTTCTTCGCAGAAGGCATGCATGTGCTCTCCCACAAATCGGTGCCCCTGGAAAGACCATTTATTGTTCTTCTTCGCAGAAGGCGTGCATGCGCTCTCCCAACAATCATCCAGGTTCGTTCTATTGGCAGGTACATACAAAATCAGAATAAAGGCAATTCGTTCCCAAATTGTAACTGATTAATACCCGTTTTAAATAAATTTATGCACTGAATTATTTTTATGGTCTAACATCATAATCAATGACTCACAATAATACAAGGGTACATAGGAAAAATGACTCATAATAATACAAGGTATAGAGGAAAGTTGATTTTAGATGAAACTTTTTACTGCTTAAAAATTACAAGAAATTAGTCAATTATGATTATGTTTGATGAAAATAGTCATAAATAAATAGCTTACTTAACCCATTTGAATCCTAAAAAAAAATATCTAATAACCATTATATTAATAATAATTTATTTTAATATTAAAAATTGATAATATATTAAATTAATATTGGATGCGGATACCCAAATGGTATTGACAATGGTTTTAATTTAGCCCATACGGTTTTGGATTGACTGTGAATGGGTCAATGGGTGCGCTCTTAAGACACTCATTGTGATAGGGCACTGGGTCAAATCCCCGTGGGTGCTTACCTAACAAAAAAAATAATATATTAAATTAATATATAAAATTTCATAAAGATAAATCACACTTATTGGTTCTCAATGGCTCCACCAAAATCTTCAATGTAATTTCTTAAAAACCATTTTATAATTAATAATATATTTTAAAATAAAAAATTATAATAAAATATTAAATGGATTTATGGGATCTTCTTCCATCTTGACCGAGAAATAACTTTATTTCAATTTTTTTTTTTTTTTTTTATTTAAATCTACATTATTACCCCACCTCGAACTTGATAAATGTTGGTGTAAAATCTTTCGAAAAAATGTCATAAATTTTGTTTGCGTTAGAGGAATCGCAAATCCATGTGTTTTTTCTTAATAATAATGAAACCATCTTCGTTGGCCAACCTGACGGGTCAAAGATATACAGTATTAGGCCGTCAACAGCATAAAATGTCACTGACCAACTTCATTGTGTTGGACGGTCAACCTTTTATTGTTTTAGCTTTTAACAGTCATAATTATTATTATAATAATTATTGTTGAAGATTGTGTAGTCAGGCCGCTCTCCGGATCCATAGCCCTTTCTCTCCTGCTATATAATCCGTTTCTGTTTTATACCTTCTTCAGTCATTTCAAATCTATTGAAACCTTGACAAAACAAAGGGGTATGGATCAGGATTGCAGTGCGGGGCTTTCATTAGTACTTGGTATTGGTAATGGGAGAGCCACCAGAGAAAAGGATGAAATGTACGTTTCGCAAAAAAAAGTGAATGGGCCTCCTTTGCAGTTAGATCTGTTTCCGTTAGGCTGTGACTCGGGCCGCAGCACTTTTCCATTGGAGAAGACATCACCATCGATTGGTATAATATTCCTGCACTGTTTAACACTTAGCTTAAACTAATAGACATGAACGGATTTGATTTTATTTTAATGGTGTTTTGATTGATGTCTCCTGTTTTAATGACGTTTTTGGATCATAATAACGAAAATCATCATGTGCAGGAACCAGTGGTGTAGGCAGCGACAGATCAACGGGAAAAGCGATGGCTCACATCCATCAGGTAGCTGTGTCATGGCGTTCCGATGCCAACAAATGCCCAGCGTCCTGTTTATCCAACGAAGATGCAGGCGGCATTAAGGTGTCCTTGTCCAACAGCACCGTGGATTCCAACGCGACTAGCCTCGGGATCGGGTATGCGGAGACCAAGCGAAGACGGGATGATGGCGACCAGATGGAGAATGACCGCGTTTTGTCGAGAGTACTCAACGATATAGAAGAGGAGGGCTGTTCCAGGAAGAAGCTTAGACTGTCCAGAGAACAATGTGTTGTTTTGGAAGAAAGCTTCAGAAAGAACAGGGTGCCCGAACCTGTAAGTTTCTATTCACAGTATTCACTTACTGCTCTACCGTTTGTGTTTCGTCATGTTTTTGGCTGCTGTAACTTCCTCTTCCTCCGCAGAAGGAAAAGCAAGCGTTGGCCTTAAAGTTGCATCTCCGCCCTCGACAAGTTGACGTGTGGTTCCAGAATAGACGAGCAAGGTCGGCTCTCGACCTTTACTCATTCATTGTATTTTGCATGTAGACCTTCATACGGAAAAGTCCCTTTTTCGTAACCATGAATAATGACTTGGAAATCAATTGTTGAGGAAATTTATATTTCAGAAAACTTTTGTTCCTATTGGCTTGACAGTTTTATTGACTGATTTCTGTTTTACGTTAATTAAATGTTATGAATTTGTTTCAGGACGAAGCTCAAGAAAATCGAAGTGGACTGCGAGGTTCTGAAGAGATATAATGAGGCGCTTGCACACGAGAACAGAAAACTTCGCATAGAGCTGGAAAATCTGAAAGCCCTGAAATTGTCATCGCCACCTCTGAAGCCCGCGTCAGGCCTTACAATGTGCCCCTCCTGTGAAAGAGTTTCAGCGGCTGACAATAGCAGCCACTTGACTTCGGCGAGATATGGGTCTATGCTTTAACGCCGCGCTTTCCGGCGATAAATGGTGGGATATCGATCAAAGTTTCTTTACACGTAGTCAATGTTTAGCCAGGGTGGACATCGTTCTCTTTGTTAAACATTTTAGGTTTTCTCTAAAAATGTTCACTTTGTGAAACATTCAGGGTTTCATTATATTTTTTATTAATTGTATTTAGGTTAACAAATCGCTCAAGTCTCTGTTAATTTATTGAATTAGATGGGGCATCTTGATAAACGAAGGAACATTTAGGCTGTACGGAGTGGGAGTCTGTTAAATAAACATTGTTAAGATTCAAATGTTTATGTGAGAGCATCTCTTTCTCCGACTGTTCTCGTCTTTATACATCTTGAATTCATTTTTATTGTCAATCTAAACATGTATAACAATCGTGTTTATTTATTAGCATTAGAAAAAAACACACACAAAAAATAAATTTTTCCGTATTCAAGGTCATAGTAAAAGTTATCGTAATTATTAGCCTGTTAATGTATGCATGCTGACTTTACAACTATCATTAACACAACTTTTTCCTTGAATGTTTCATCTTTGATTTATATTATTAGCATTAGAAAAAAACACACCCAAAAAATAATTTTTTCCGTATTCAAGCTCATAGTAAAAGTTATCGTAATTATTAGCGTGTTAATGTATGCATGCTGACTTTACAACTATCATTAACACAACTTTTTCCTTGAATGTTTCATCTTTGATTTATACAACGTGCGTATGACACATGTTTATGAAAATTATTTTAACATAAAATGATATAATAAATCAAAAGAGTTTTTTTGTTATTTTATATTTTTAAATTTTTTTTAATTTAATAAGAAATTTTTTTATATGAAGTTATTTAGTTTGAATTATACAACATTTTTTTATTAGTTTAATCACATTAAAAATATAAATGTAGTAGTTATATTGAAACGTTTTACAAATATAACCAAAAAAACTAGTGCAATAAGAAAAATGCTTTACTAATGCACATATTTTTTTAATTATCTAGGTATAAAAGAATTATAGGTTAACTTTAAGTCAAGAAAAAAATGGAATTATAAATGAATGTTATAAATAATATTGAGGAACTTGTCATGGAGGAAATTATAAGGATTGGAATAATCTTAAATTCCTAGGAAATTGGTGAATGGGAAGCCACATAATATCAATATAATTTTTTAAATTTATTAAGAATATAAAATCATTTTGTTAAATAAAATTTGCTTTTATATAAATAATGTTATAAATAATAATAAATAACTGGTTAAAATAAAATAATCTCAGATCGCTTAAAAATATAATATAATAATATTTTAAATCTACATATTAAATATTTATGTATCTAAATTACACTTTCAAATAAATCATTAATTTTTATATTCCTTTATTAACCCAAAAGCTTTTTATTTCAACCTCAAGTGAACGAAGGATGGTTGACTTTCATTTTTTATTAATCGATGGTGAAGATAAATTTTGGAGAGAATATGTCAAGCATATTTAGTCAATGATCAACTACTGGGTCGTTAAGGGAGCCGACCCTCGACCAAAAAAACATTAAATCATTGATTGGAAAAAAAATAAAATTGGTGGCTGCGGCGTTAGAGGGATTGAAGCGCGGGTCTGTAGCTAACTTGTTACATTCTCTAGCAATTAGGTCGTGGAAATCTTGGTGTTTCAAGAGGCTGCGCCATTTTAGAAATTGGATTCCGTTCTAGGCGGTTCCAATCATGTTCGGTACCTTGCTTGAAGCGCGGGTCTGTAGCTAACTTGTTACATTCTCTAGCAATTAGGTCGTGGAAATCATGGTGTTTCAAGAGGCTGCGCCATTTTAGAAATTGGATTCCGTTCTAGGCGGTTCCAATCATGTTCGGTACCTTGCTTGAGCTGCTTTGAGGAAGTTGAGGCATGTCCTCTAGTGGTGTCTTGTCTTTCCATAAATTTAATTGCAGAGAGCAAGAAAAAAAATTGTGACCTATCCGGCCATGGTTTACAAATCATGTTGGGGATTTTTCTGGCAAAATCCCAAAAACAAACAATTCAAGCACATAGAGGCAATGCTCTGTTTCCTTTACTACAGGACCTTTTTGTGCAGGGAAGCTTTTTAAAAACAAATTTACTGAGAATAGAGTAAAAGATTTCTATTCATTAAAACAAAAATCCATACATATTCATCCTCTTTCACTCAGAGGGATTCACCAAAAACATTCAGTAAAACTCTGTCTCTTTTATAAAATGATTTTTACACCACTGTGTAAAATCTTCTTTTCACATTTACTGCTGTAAAATAACTTTTACATTTACTGCTGTAAGAATAGAAATTCTTACATAAGTTTACTGTTGTAAAATAAATTCTTTTACATTCACTTCTATGTGAAATTCTTCATTACATTCGAAATGCTAGGGATTTTACATTTCATAAAAAAAATTTCCTTCTCATTCATTTCAACAAAACAATACAAACACATGTAGGAAGGAATCCTTAATTTCATTCACTCTCGGGAGTCTTTTACACTGCTGTGTTTCCCTTCTGTGTTTCCCTTGTGCTTTTCGGCTGCTGCAAGCCCCTCCTCCCGTGTGCTCAAACTATTCAATTCACATACATTAAAAACTATATGGCAAAAACATTTAAAAACAACGTTGACTTGCCCATACCATTATTTAATTCACGCCGTAAAAAAAACATAAAAATCTACCTAGGCATATGACAATTCATTAATAAAGGTATGGCCAAAATGAAACTTGATTTTACTCCACGCCAAGCTTTTAATGTTGGCCGTATGCAGGTTGAAACCATCGATGGCGGAGATTGATGGAGTAGATCGGACGGCGGACAGAGATATCAGAAGAGCTTTTTAATCAACATTTACCTTCCGAGAAACTGTAAGAGGGTGATGTCATGCCTCTGCCAGGCGTCAACACTATATTTTCTCAGATCGCCTATGTAGGAAAACCACTTCACGCAAAAGCGGTCCCGAGAAACTTACCACGGGTTTGTGGTTTTACTTTTGTGGTTTTGGGCGTATTAAATGCTGCGTTGAAATTACATATTCAACACTCACCTTTAATTTCAACTGCTGGGCATTCATTCATACCCAGATGCTTCCTCAAAAATTCAAAGCTTTTCTGATCCAATGACTTTGTCAAGATGTCTGCAACCTGTTCTTGAGTCCTGCAATGTTCTAGGACAATTTCTCCATTGTTCACCAATTCTCTGATGTAGTGAAATCTTGTATCAATGTGCTTCGTTCTCTTATGAAATACTGAATTCTTTGACAATGCAATAGTTGAGCTATTGTCACAAAAAATCACTGTCGCTTTTGTCTGCTCTTGGCCTAAGCTCCTCAACATCCTTCTCATCCAAACTGCTTGACATGCTGCTGCTGTAGCTGCCACATATTCAGCCTCTGCTGTAGACAATGCTACAATGGACTGCTTTTTAGAAGCCCATGAAATGGCTCCTGAACCCATATGAAAAACATAACTGGAAGTGCTTTTCCGATCATCAATACTTCCAGCCCAATCACTATCAGTGTATCCAACCAAATCTGAATGTTCTGAGACATTATATAAAATTCCAAACATTTTGGTACCTTTGACATACCTCAAAATTCTTTTTGCAGCCTGCCAATGTGCCTCCTTTGGCCTCTCCATGAATCTGGAAATTAAACTAACAGCATACATAATGTCAGGCCTAGTTGCTGTTAAATACATAAGGCTGCCTACAATACTCTTGTACAAACTAGGATCAAAATCCTTGCTGTTGTCCTCTCTGCTGAGTTTTAATCCCATTACTGTGGGAGTGATTGCTGTCTTGCATTCTTGCATGTTAAATCTGCTCAATACTTGATTTACATATCTTGCTTGTGAGATAAAAATTCTTTTTTCATTTTGATCTACTTCTATGCCTAAAAAGTATCTCAAGAAATCCATGTCAGTCATTTCAGATTCTTCTCTCATGACTGATTTAAAATTCTTAATGAGCTTATCATCATTACCTGTGAAAATAACATCATCAACATATAAGATAACAATTAAAATTTTACCATCTTTTTCTTTGATGTAGACGGTGGGGTTCTCCTTCACACTTGTCGAATTCATTATCCAATAGATATGTATCTATTCTGCTGTACCATGCCCTTGGCACTTGCTTCAGCCCATAAAGAGCTTTCTTCAATTTGCACACTTTGTGCTCTTCACCTTTCTTCTCATAGCCTAGAGGATATTCAACATAAACCTCTTCCTTTAACACTCCATTTAGGAATGCTGACTTCACGTCCATTTGGTAGACTTTCCATTTTTTTTGTGCTGCTATGGATAGCACTGCTCTCACGGTTTCCATTCTTGCAACTGGTGCAAAAGTCTCCTCATAATCTCTCCCATACTGCTACTTGTACCCTTTGACAACCAGCCTTGCCTTGTGTCTTTCTATCTTGCCTTCAGCATTGCTCTTGGTCTTCTAAACCCATTTCACTCCAATGACTTCTTTACCTTTTGGTAGCTCAACCAAATCCCATGTTTTGTTTCTTTCTATGGCATTCATCTCCCTATCCATAGCTTCTATCCATTTCTTATCTTTAATTGCATCCTCTAAATGAATAGGATCATCAACATGACAAAACAAGGCAAATAAGGAATTCATTCTTTCATCATAAATATCACTTAGATTTCTAAACTTCTTACCTCTTTCATTTGGTGTGCAAGTGCTTTGAGACGCACTTGAATTTCCTCCTTGTGGTGTGCTTGGAGAAGCACTCTCATTTATCGTCAATGGTGTCCCTTGCTGTCCTTGTGTTGGCACTGCTATTTGGGGATGCATTTCAGCCACCTCCTCATCATCTTCATCGTGAGACAAACAGTTTTTAACATTCACTGTTTTCTCTATGCTTCCATCCCAAGCTTCCTCTTCAATGAATTGAACATCTCTGCTGATGAAAAACTTCTTGGTGGATGGGATATACAATCTGTAGGCTTTGGATTCCTCACTGTATCCAATGAAAATACATTTCTCCCCTTTGCTGTCCAACTTCCTCCTTATCTGATCTGGAATGTGTGCATAGGCCACGCATCCAAAAACTCTCATGTGGGTGACTCCTTGCTTTCTCCCACTCCATGCTTCTTCTGGCACTCTATTCATCACTGCTTTTGTAGGACACCTGTTCAGAATATATGCTGCACAATTTACAGCTTCAGCCCAATAGTCATTTGGCAAGTGCTTTGCCTTCAACATGCTCCTTGCCATATCCATGATGGTCCTGTTCTTCCTTTCAGCAACTCCATTTTGCTGTGCAGTGTACCTAGTTGTAAATTGTTTGTGAATTCCATTTTCTCTGCAAAATCTTAGGAATTCCTTGGAGATATACTCACCTCCTCTATCAGTTCTCAAAACTTTAATATGCAGCCCGCTTTGGTTCTCCACAAGTGCTTTGAAATTTCGGAACTTTTCAAACACTTCACTTTTGTTTTTAAGAAAATAGACCCAAGTCTTTCTTGTAAAGTCATCAATAAATGTTAGGAAATATTGGCTGCTTGCTAATGATGGACCTTGCATCGGTCCACATAAATCTGAGTGGATGATCTCTAAGGGTGCCTTTGCCCTTATGCTTTTACTTGATGGAAAACTTTCTCTATGTTGTTTCCCCAAAATGCAACCTTCACATAGGCTGTCCGGTTTCTCTATCAATGGTAATCCTTTCACCATTCCTTTTCTGCTTAACAAGTTTAGACCTCCAAAATTGAGATGTTCAAATCTCAAGTGCCACAACCAATTTTCGTCTTTTGGCACGCTTTGGAAGGCCTCTTAGGTAACTGCTGCAATTTCATTTTTGTTTTTCAAATCTGCCTTGATCCTGAGAGGGAACATCCTGTTCCTTGTCATCTTCACTTCAACAGTGCATCGTTTGCTGGGTGCTATATCCATGATGGTACACACATCATTCAAAAAGAAAACATTGTAACCCTTTTGAACAAGCTGTCCAATACTCAAGAGGTTACATCTCATTCCGGGACATAATAGACATCTGCTATGGTTTTCCTTTCTCCTGGCTTTGTAAATATTTTTACCTCCCCTTTTCCCATAACAAAAATTTTGCTATCAGTTCCTAGTGTGACTTCTAATTTCATATTTTTATCTAGGGCAGAAAAGAGAGCTATATTTCTTGTCATATGGTTGCTGCAACCTGAGTCTAAAAACCATATGTCTTCACTATTTGTTTCAGCCATGTTACAAGCTAACAACACATTAGTTTGGCTGATTTTCTCTCTAGTAACATTTGCATTTTGTCTATTACTCATATCATGCTGCTTCTTCCTACATTCACTGGCATAATGCCCATATTTTTTACAATAATAGCATTGGACATTGGATTTTTTATACCTTTGTCCTTGAGCATGATGTTGTTCTCTTTGTTGGCTGCTGCCTTGGCCTTGGTTCTGATTTGGATTGCTGCCTCTTCCTTGAGCATTTGCTGGACTGTTCCTTCCTCCTCTATTCTGGCTTCTGCTTCTTCCTCTCTTGTTTCCTCTGCCTTGGACCTCTTCCTCTTCCAAAAGACATCTGGGTCTTGAAGGCTTGCTCTAGAGATGAGTTCTGATTCCTACTCAATCTCTGCTCATGTGTTATCAGTGATGCATGTAGCTTATCAACTGAAAAGTTTGAGAGATCCTTTGTTTCTTCAATGGTGGTGACAATAGCATCAAACTTTGAGGGTAAGACCCTCAATATTTTCTCCACAATCCTCCTTTCTTCAATGGTTTCTCCATGAGTCATCATCTGTGTGATCAGACCAATTACATGTGTGAAGAATGAGTCAATGTTATCTAACTCCTTCATGTTCAGATTCTCAAAGTCTTTTCTCAGCAATTGTAGTTTTGTTGTCTTCACTTTCTCCATGTCTTGATAAATTGTCTTGAGGGTTTGCCATACTTCATTAGATGTCTTAGCTGCTGCTAACCTTGGAAACACACTCTGGTCTACTGCTTGATACAAAAATACAAGGGCTTTGGAATCCTTTTTCCTATTTCTCTTTAATAGATCTTTCTCTGCCTGAGTTAATCTATTAAATTCATTTTCATCTGCTAGTTCTTCAAAACCATCCTCAACTAATTCTCATAAGTTTTGAGAGGCAAACAGGGCTCTCACGGTTATTGCCCAATAGTCATAGTTTTTCCCATTAAACTGTGGGAGCTGGGTGCTAAACATACCCATACCAGTGCTTGTGCTAGCCATTCCTTGCATCCTTAGTTATGCTTCAATTTCTTGACTGTGTATTTTAAAACAATTGTCTGCTTCTTCAGCAACACATAAAAAAAACTTTGTGAAATACTCGAGTATTTTCTTGACTGAGCCTTCACTCTGCTGGAGAAGATCTACTGCTGCAACAAAAAGACTCCTCCCTTCAGCTTCTTTGTCACCTTCAAAGAGCCTAAGCCTGCTCTGATACCACTATTGGAGATTTTTCTAGCAAAATCCCAAAAACAAACAATTCAAGCACACAGAGGCAATGCTCTGTTTCCTTTACTCTAGGACCTTTTTATGTAGGGAAGCTTTTTAAAAAAAAAATTACTGAGAACAGAGTATTGCACCACCATAAAAGATTTCTATTTATTAAAATAAAAATTCACTGATACATATTCATTTTCCTTCAATCAGAGGGATTCACCAAAAACATTCAGTAAAACTCTGTCTCTTTTACAAAATGATTTTTACACCACTGTGTAAAATATTATTTTCACATTTACTGTTGTAAAATAGCTTTTACATTTACTACTGTAAAAATAGAAATTCTTACATAAGTTTACTGTTGTAAAATAAACTCTTTTACATTCAATTCTATGTGAAATTCTTCATTACATTCGAAATGCTGGGGATTTTACATTTCATAAAAAAAATTTCCTTCTCATTCGTTTCAACAAAACAATACAAACACCTGTAGGAAGGAATCCTTAATTTCATTCACTGTCTAGAGTCTTTTACACTGCTGTGTTTCCCTCCTGTGTTTCCCTTGTGCTTTTCGGCTGCTGCAAGCCCACTTTTCCCGTGTGCTCAAACTATTCAACTCACATACATTAAAAACTATATGGCAAAAACATTTAAAAAAACGTTGACTTGCCCATACCATTATTTAATTCACGCCCATACATGCTGTAAAAAAAACATAAAAATCTACCTACGCATATGACAATTCATTAATAAAGGTATGGTCAAAATGAAACTTGATTTTACTCCACGCCAAGCTTTTAATGTTGGCCGTATGCAGGTTGAGACCATCGATGGCGGAGATTGATGGAGCAGATCAGAGGGCAGACAGAGATATCAGAAGAGATTTTTAATCGACATTTACCTTCCGAGAAAATGTCAGAGGGTGATGTCATGCTTCTGCCAAGCGTCAACACTATATTTTCTCGGGTCGCCTATGTACGAAAACCACTTCACGCAAAAGGGGTCCCGAGAAACTTACCCTAGATTTGTGGTTTTACTTTGATAGTTTTGGGCGTATTAAATGCTGCGTTGAAATTACATATTCAACAAATCAGAGATCCCGCCCAGGTTTACAAATCAGATAGCAATGGCTCCTCAAACCCATAGAAGCACGCATAATATTATATCGTGCATTGCAAATTTTCATGCAATGCAATTAGCATTTCTTGCATTTTTGTGATATTGTTTCATGCCTTTGAAAAAGGAGTTGTCTATAATGCGACTTTTTGGAGATTCCGGTGACGGAATCCGGTGGAAGAAATGAAGTTAAATCTTGATTTTTAACAGTTAAAATGGTTTTTTAACTCCATACTTGGATTCAGCGCCCTGGAAAACCCCTGGGAGCCATTGATTGTGCAAAAACTAGCTATCAAACTTGGGATTCCAATGAATTGCTGCCGGATTTTAACCGGAAAAATCCGCCAGAAAAGCTTTCAAAAAATCGCGTTATAGACTACTGCTTTAAAAAATAGTAATTGTAAAATTCTTCCCACATTTTTATAACTCTACCCAAAGAACTTATCATTGATTCAACACCCCAAAAATTTATTTGTGAGCTCTCAAAACCATGTGGTGGATTGCATGCTCCATTTCCCAGCAAAATATTTTCAACGGACAGGTGGCCTGTGTGGTTCGATTCAGTTTTCTGGATCTCGGTGTCTTCATGCAAATACTGGTAATGCTGTCTCCAGTTTAGTGGTTTTATCAATAAGCTTGGCAACACAATTCCTCGAGTTGTTCGTTTGTTCCAGGTTATTGAAGCTGTCCTCATGCTGGATGTTGTGGCGCTGATGATATAATTGCTTTAGGCTAAGAATATTTAGTTATCTGTAGAGACTCACTGTCTCCCCTCCTATATTATTTTTTTCGATGACTCTTATGGCGATACAGGAAATAACTATTTGTTGACAACTGTTGTGATCTTTGTTTGCTTAATAATATAAAAAATATTAATGTTACCAATATTAATGGACGACTGATACTTTGTGCCAATTTCTGTAAATCAAAGGTTGTACGATGAATAATTAATCTCTATAAGGTATCTTAAGTGTTTTCATAAAAGTGAAGGAAGCCATCAAAGGAAAAGTTATAAAACAATATTTCGTGTCATTGAATGCTTGCTGCATCTTTCATATCCAGATTTTATGGCCCTTATTGCCACATGCATTCATTCATAATCTTGTAACGTTTTAATCTTTTTCTAGTGATTTTGTTTAATCTTCAACTTCATCGTTCGGAGTTCTAATCAATGTTTATTGAGACAATTCGATATGCAATTTTTATAAAAAGAAAAAAATTAGATTAATCAAAACAATAATATGTATGCATGCGTGCAATTCTTTTAATTTAAAAAATTAATATTTATTTACTCAACCATGTGGATGGGTATATATCAAACTTTTAAATCTATTTACCATATACCTTGAGTATGGCCATTGTTAGGTGTAACGAAGCAGAGGCCATTGTTAGGTGTAATGAAACACATTAAGTATTCATGTTCGGAAGTTAAGGGACGAAGCAGGAGAGAGCGAGCTGGCGCAAGGGACTTTGACAAAAATATTGCAACGTACCAAATTGGAATTCACCGAATTAATCACCGTACCGAACCAAATTGCCAAATTAATGAATTTTTTCGCCGATATTGCCGAACTTGGTAATTATGGTATAAACTACTCGCAAGGAGAAATGAAATGACACTTGTAAATATCGGCTCACCTTTGATTTCAAACTTTCCTCTAATAATTTTAAGGTTGGACAATTATATTAACATGAAATAACATGACACTAACAAATACAACACAACGATCCGCACCTGCATAATTTGTTTTTTAAACAAGGGCAAGCTGCCAGGCAGGAAGTCTTTGCATTGAGTGGGGAGTGGGATAGTTGTTCAAGCAAATGTTTTACTGGGGTAAGGTTTCTCTACTATTCATGGAAAAAATATTCGAAACTGAATCACCAGTTGTTTACCCATCAGCTAAAGCTTGCAAAAGCATTAAAGGCAATCTTGAAGATGAATTGGAGCTATAAGGCAACTGTAATACATAGCCAGCCACCAGAGGGGTGAATATAAGTAGTAATAGAACTGTTGATTTATTAATTCAAGGACTGGGTAGGAAAGCAAGAAATCCATGACTAAGGAGGCAACCTTTAGTTCTAAGCAAAGGGTAGTCCCTTAAAATGTTGCAGGTTAGGTGTAGAGAAGCTATAACAAGAAACAAAAAAGAAATGAAGCAAAAGAAATGATAAACTATAACAAGAAACAACATAATCCACCTGTGTTTTTTTCAAACTACATTTTCATGTGACTATGAAACACTTACTCCAACAGATTCTGCAACCTTCAAGATGACTTGGAGCTATAAGGCAACGGTAATGCAAAACCACCAGAGGGGTGAATATAAGCAGTAATAGAACTTAAGATTCTCATCAATATTAGGTATGCATGTCGATTTATTAATTCAGGGACTCGGCCGGAAATCCATGACTAAGGAAGCAGAGCATGTGTTTTGGGAACCTCACATTGATGGTTGACAAAGGTATCGGGTTTGCTATATGGGGTTTCTCTGCTGGAGTTTCTGAACTAAAGCTTGGGTTTTTCCATAAGCTAAAGCTAGTGTCCAAGCCAGACAATGGACTCATGCTCCAAATTGGGTTTTCTATATGGGGCTTCTCTTCTTCTTTGTCTGTTTTGACATCTCCAAAGTTCGGAGGAAAGATTGGCTTGGGCACTTGTTCAGTTGAAAATGGAACCTTTCATTTAATATGTCACTTGTGAAAGCAATGGTTATGAAAAGATAATCTGTCTAGCTTTTCAATGCACTATAAAAACAAAATTATGTTTAGATATAGCCATATCAAATGGTATGTTAGAGAGGAGAGTTACATTATTGAGGAACACCCTTGCGGGAGTTAATTACCTCCAAACAACAAAACAGTCGAAAAGTTTAAACAACCGAAGATGCCAAAGCTACAACATGTAGCATTATGCTTGAAATAATTTACATTACATGCAGAGTCTTTGCTCCATCACATTTTTCCTAAACTAGTTCCAGTAAGAAATTACAATCTTGCCAATATGCCTTCCATACCACACACTCTCAAAACAAAATATCAAAACCTCTGCTAACAATATAGTATAAAGACAAATGATCCTGGTAAGATGGCACCACTATTGATGGTAGTTATACGAACAGATAAAGCATAATTGTAAGGCACAAGGTAGCATAAATGACTCTGATTTTTCTCCTTTCTTTTTTCTTTCAACTCTGCTTTTCAAGTGTCACCTTGAATGTAGTTCTGACCCTTGATTGCTTGCAGCTAAATTTGAATTGACAGTTCCATTATCCAGAGGTATTATACCCCATTTGCATTTTGATTCTAGAGGCCTAATCACTTGAATACCTCCATCAGTCAACCCAACCGCAAACTGAGTAGGTTCTGATGGATGTGCAGCAATCACAAGCAGATAGACATTGCCATTGCACATATAAATCAACACAAATCCATGGTATAATTTTTCTCTAAAATGGAAATGCCATTGAACTTTTGAAGTTTTCGATTGTGCTATGAGATTGCTAAAGCTGCTAACCTGCTCAAGCCCGACTGTATATATATGGAAGGTGCAATACGACAATGTGGCCTCAAGCTTTCTGAATCAAATACTCCAACAGCACCATCGATGAAGCTAACATAATTTAGATGGCTGTCACATAGGTATGTTGCATTTGAAATTGATGCAGACAGTGAATTATGTTTCGTCCACTGCAATGCAGACATGTACAACAATCATGCGTCATTTTATCAGATTTTTAGATTCTTTGGCAATCTTTCTGTTAAAAGATGATACATAAATGAATCTTGCTAGCCAAAGATAAAAAGTAAGAAACAATGAAAATACTTGTCTAATTTGTACTGTATAAGATTGCTCACATTATAAGATGTTACACTGAAAACACAGGCTTACATGGCACAAGTGATCCAGTTTAAAAGCGTTATAAATAGCAAGCTAGCTCCCATGCGTGACCAACAAGTGGACTTGATCATTATGGAACAATACTCTAGTATCTCCATCAACAAGTGATGGTCTTGATGCCTGCAACTGAATATATTTTGACTTTCGATTATTCCATCCATCTATACCCCATACACAAAGCTGCACACACAGATTGATATGAGAAATTACTTATTTCAGTGAGTGACTAAAATGCAAAGAAGAAAACATAATGTGGTTATGTATATCAAGTATAGGATGTACACCTGAGCATCAGCCCCGGAAGATACCAAAATATTTAGAGAATGAGAAAATGCCAGACCAGTGATTCTCGTCTGGTGGGCCTTCAACTTTGTTTTCACCTACAATCAGGCAATTGAAGGGATTGCTATATTCATGCAAACAACTTATTGGGATTGTCAACATAGAAATGACGACAAGAGAGAATTTATAAAAAAAAATTATCACAGCACCTGATCAACTCGGACATTTCATATCTGAATTGTTGAACCCTCCATTCCAATAGCAATGATATTATTATCTTGAGGATGGAAAGCAAGAAAAGATGTTGCGGGTGGGGATGACATAAATGTTGTCATGACCTGCAAAGAACTAGGTGTCACGCCATTCTTTAACAAGACCATGGCAATATATATGGATGGATATCTTATTCAATATGTGATAAATGTGAAATCATACACAATAAAATTATAGTTTAAACAAAGTAAGATGAAGCAAATAAACCCAAGAATCAAGATAACAGATGCATGTTTACACTCTACAAAATTGTTTCACCTTAAATGTCATCATGTTGAATAGGGACACCTTCCCACTAGAAGCGGACATAACATAACAATCATTCTTTGACAACGCTATGCATGAAACCACTTCTTCTGGATTTGTGTGACTCATATCATTTGTCATAAGGATTCCACTCGCTAGCTGCTACAGTTGCACAGCCACAGTTGGGGTGCAGTATTTGTTGTGGCCTGGAAAATGAATTGCCATCGTTCAAATGCTTGAAAATGCTTATTAAATGTAGAATTCTAAAACTGAAAACAAACAGTATGTTAGGACACTTTTAGAGTTGTACCTTGCCAGATGGATTGCGATCATTACATATCCATTTCCCAAGCTTCTAAACAACATTTAGAGAAAAGAGCTAGGACAACAACCTTTTAATTAGTATATATTAATATGGCTACCTGTAAAACACATGGAACATTATTTATAAAGTTTTCAACACAAAACACTATTTTTATAAAATTAAAAAAATAAACATTACAAATTAATCGCCTACCTACAAGGAAATTCCAACTCTTAGCAATTGCACCAAATGTACTTCAAGGATGAGGTTCACACATGGGTTCCCAAGGAGATTGTTTTACAATAGTTGTAGAATGGACTTTACCCTTCAAATTTCATCACAACACAATTCTTGTGCAGTTGTTGCATGTCTCGAACAAACCCCTACAACTCTATAAATAAAGATCCCAATTCTTGTGCAGTTGTTGCATGTCTCGAACAAACCCCTACAACTCTATAAATAAAGATCCCTCTTTGTTGACAGTTATTTTAGGAATGCACCGACCGAACGATGCGAAAGAATGAGGAGCTGAGGAGCCCATCCCCATATTATTAGCCCTATATCTCGGGTCCTCTCTTCGAATCCCTCTAGAAAACCCACTTCGGTCACTTCCACTTTGGGCTCAGTGTGAGGAAGTTTGATTGCCCACACAAAAGCTTTCCTACTCGCCTCTAAGCTCGTAGGTAGCACAAATATTTGATTGTCGTTCATAATAAATTGGCTCTCCAAACACAAACACGACGGATTGCGGAGGCTGAGAACCCAACCATCACAAGCATTCCTCCTTATCGATATCTGTAGTCTTTCACCTATTGTTAATAATTCTTGGATCGATCACCATATCGTCGAAAACAGTGGTTATGAGTATGGGACCTATGCTCCACACAGGTTTACTCGTCAAGCTTCTAATGTGATTGATCCCCCATGAATCGAGTTCATAAAACGTATTAATCAAGATACCCTGACCCTCCATGCTACTGTTAATGTTCTCTGTCAGAAAAGCCCACATGGGAAAAGAATTGGGACATTATAATACCCCCAACAAACCATTGCAAAGTGATGTGGGCCCCATGGATCCACTTGCCTCACCGCTTTATTTTCCACAAGCCATGAGTCCACTTTCTCGGGCACTCTATTTTGCATAACATGCCATGAAATACATGGATGAAGCCACATGAAACATAACATGCCATCAAATACGTGGATGAAGCCACATGAACCATAACATGCCATGAAATACGTGGATGAAGCCACATGAAGTCATGTGTAAACAAAGTTTGCAGGGAAAATAAAGAAACGTATTCTGGAACCTTTTTGGCTTCAACCACTACTCCATAAGCTACCTTGGCTTCTTCCCATTTTAGTTCCAGAAGCATCAATAGAGCGAACATACCCTAGTCCAGTTCCAGGTAAAGACTGAAAGCCACAACAGCCCTTTCTATTAGAGAATCATACCTCGTATTGATTGAGACCATTAAATGATCTAATGAATGACACTGGTGAGCTTATTGATCCATAGTCGATTGATGAAGTTAATCAATGAAAATATTCAGTAGACTCTGCAGTAGTGCCCCGGTGTCAAAGTATCAGTTTACCCTGCAAAGCAAGAAGGATAGCAAAGTTAAAGCTAGGAGTTTATGCATGATCAGAGGATACACTTGCATAGTTAAGGTGAAGGTAGAGTCAAAAGCAGTAGTTATCTAGTTTTGTTATATACGTCTATTATGTCTTGTTGTTCGATACCCAAAATCCCCTTCTGAAAGCACTTGTTTTCTGTATCTCAAAAAGTTGCTTGATGAAAGGGTATGCCCTTGTCCATAACAAAGGGGCCAAGCAGGCAGCAATAATCTTTGAAGACATGGGATTCCCCCTTGACCATTAATGGAAATATGATCAGGAATTCATAATGGCCCATTTTAAAGGAAACAAGCAGCTTGGAATGGATAGGGTGCCTAGTCGAGGGGAAAGACAGCAAATTCAAAGCTAGCAGGAGTTTATCCACCATCAGAGGATACACCCGCATAGTTAAGGTGAAGGTAGAGTCAAAAGAAGTAGTTATCTAGTTCTATTATATATGTCTATTCTGTCTTGCTGTTTGATACCTAAAATTCCCTTCTAAAGGCACTTGTTTTCTATATCTCCAAAAGTTTCTTGATGAAAGGGTATGCCCTTTTCCATAGCAAAGTGGCCAAGCAGGCAACAACAATATTTGAAGACATGGGATTCCCCCTTGACCATCAATGGAAATAGGATCCAGAATTCATAATGGCCCATTTGAAAGGAAGCAAGCAACCTGGTACAGATAGGGCACCCAATCAAGGGGAGAGGGTTTCTTTACCACTCCTACTGCTGAGCAATGCGAGCTCTACACTAGTAGGTTCCCCGTAGTACTTGCACTAAAGACTTACTAGTTGTGTCCATTCTATTACAATCCAAAAGGTTAGATTGAACTGTCTCCTCTCCTATTAGTGGAACTATGCTTTCTGTCTGATTCTCTGTCTCATTCTCTTTGTTACCTGGACATGGCATGGCATAAAATAGAAGTTTCGATCTAGAGATTTCAATCTCAACTCAAATTTTCTCTCACCCTTTGGTCCTCTCCTCTTTAGAGCCTTTGACTAGATCGAATTCTAGCTCTGTCTCACTTATCTTGCCATCGAGTCCAACTAAGTGAGGTAGTTTCCAGCTCTAACTCCTATTGAAGACGCTAAGCCAGATCCAAACAAGCTGGTAGTTCATTCAACTTCTTGTTGCTCTTAAATTTAGCTAAGAAATTCCTAAGAGTTAATACCGTAGTGAAAACATTCTATTTTTAAGTGAGTACCTCAATTCAGGCCTCTCTTCCAGGATCCACGAGACACTTCAAGGATCACAAGAAATTCCTCTGCATCGACTAATCAAAGTGTCTTTCTCTTCGGCATCGGCTACAATAACTGGTAAACTTCCAACAAACTTTGCTAAGCTTCCGAAAACAACTTAGATTGATATGCTTTCGAAAACAACTTAGATTGCATATCAGTGTTAGATTCAACAACTTAGTCCATGATTATACACATTTTATTGTGCTGGTAACTTAGTTCATGATTATACACAATTTATTGTGCTGGTTAATAGCTCTCCTCAGCCCCGAACCTGTTTTGTGTATTGGTTAATAGCTCTCCTCGGCCCCGAACATGTTTTGTTGGTGGTTTGCTGGTTCACTGGTTAAGAGCTCTCCTCTTCCCTGCCCTAGGTTAACCCAACCGATTGGTGGAAGTGAAATGAAATAATAAGCTAGAAGCAAAAGCAGTGGTCGACAACAATGACAATGCGTTGGCAGGATGAACCATGTGTAAACCATGCATGAGGTTATCATCCATGAGGTTAATGTAACGTGATCTACAGATAAATCCCAAGCTTCCTCCTGGTTTACTCGAACTAACTCAAACTAATGCTAGCATTAGCTCAGAGATTAAACCAGAACTAACTCAAACTAATGCTAGCATTAGCTCAGAGATTGGAAATGCTACGGAAACAAATGAAAATGGAAACGAAATAAACGAATATAAGATATGCTTTTGGCCTCCCGAGAGGCCATATAAGATGGCTAAATAGATTTCATTATAAAAAATATATGGGCGGCCTAAAAACTTTTGTGATAACCAGCTCAAACTGATATTAGCGGCAGCTTTTCAATTACTATAATCCCAAATGAAAAAGTATATGGGCAGCCTAAAAACTTTCGTGATAACCAGCTCAAACTAATATTAGCGGCAGCTTTTCGATTACTATAATCCCATGCCATTACTAGATGGCAAGGACTAATAATGGTTCCTCTTTGAGATGATAGCTGAGATCAATAATTTGAGGGATAATAATTGACTATTAGCACATATATTGTTCATTTTTGTTAATAAGACTGTAAGTTTGAAATGATTTATAAAATTATTTTTAAAATCATGATTAAAAAAATATAATAGTGGTTTTTTTCATCTTTAGTTCATATTTTTGATAAATTTAGTTTTTCATGGAAAAAATTATTCAAACTCCTGTTTTTACATTTAAATTATCCATTTATATAAAATAAATATTTTCATAATACATTTATCAATTTATATAACAGAAATATTTTGTATAATTGATAATACATTATATATATATTAAATAATTAATTTTAAAATAATAAAAAATATTCCATAATAACATTTTCTGATTATTTTAATTATTTTAATCTTTCAATTTATATACATAATTATACCAAATTAGCACATCGACGTTTTACTTCAAAATTATTTCAAAAACTTAACAATATATACAAATGTGTGGTGCCGTTAGATACACTAATAATAATAAATCAAATGTGTGATGGCCTGAATGCAAATTCGAGGTTAAAAATTAACGTTAAGTAAAAAAAAAGCTAATAACCTACCCTAAAGTGTAATGATAATAAATGCAATATGTAATGGCCTTATACAGTTGATTTCGTAATGCAGATGCGATGTAAAATAATGTTTTTGTATTATAACTAGCATTTGCACGAGATGTTGCAAAGGAAACGCCGTAAGGCATAAATTGAAGAAAGCAAATAGAGCAAAAAAATACTTTGATAAAGAATAAGAATATATTGAACACTCAAACCAATGCCCCATTAACTGGAACCACTTAGTAGACATTCCATACAAAATGGGCATATGATCCAAGAACATTGGTGCATAAGAGAGCCAATTAGTATTTCTATAACTCTATTTTTGACATATTTAGGAACCTGCAGTTTCATGGCAATCTCCAAATTATTCTCTAGAATAGAGGTGAACTGAAGTCCATCTTTCTATATTCTAAAGAAGGAGGTCCTATCCGAGCTCGGTCAGGGGGCGACGGCATCAGTTCAATGGTCAGGGTGGAAATCTGGGTAGAGTTATAGGCTCTTGGAATTGCCTGGAGGTGCAGAGGAAGAAAGAGACACAAAGAGAATCCTATAATTTGGGTGCAGGGAAAAGAGAGAACCACACAATTGGGCTATAGAGAAAGAAGTGAAAGAAATGGCAGTCATTGTGTGCATTTGTGTGTTGTTTTTATTGTCATTTTATCATAATGGGGTTTAACCTTCACAGGATAACTACCTTATAGACTGTGGATCAAAAAGTAACACAACAATGGGTGGACGGATCTTCACTGCAGATACCCCCTCCTCATATATGTCCCACCAATGAAGGCATCTTTGCTAACACTACAAATTCCAATCTACAGGTTCCTTCTGGTATCTATTTGACAGCTAGAGTATTTACTCAGAAGTCATCCTATACCTTCAGTATTGGGCACCAGGGCAGACAATGGGTATGTTTACATTTCTTTCCATTCTCTTATCAAATGTACAATCTTACAAGTGCCATATTTTCAGTAGCCATCGAAGACTCTAGTCTATTGTACAATTTCCAAATCCAGAATAGTTCAATTGTGATGAAGGAATATCTCATCAATGTAAATGAACAAACATTGGTCCTTACATTTATTCCCTCCAATAATTCCTTTGCGTTTGTCAATGCCATTGAAGTTGTTTATGTGCTGAACACTCTTGTTTCAGACACATCTCAAGTTGTGCCCCTGCCTAATACTTACAGTGGTCTATGTGAGCATGCTTTTGAAACAATTTACAGACTTAATATGGGAAGACCATTGATTACCCCTGACAATGACGCCCTTAGGAGATTTTGGGATCCTCATACAAGCTTCTTAGCTTCAAAATCGCCTACTGAGAGAAAAGGTTCCATTTTTGCTGATGTCGTCTGACATTGAAAGTTTTGGGCCGAAAAGAATTCTGAGTAGACTTAGAAAGCTTCAAAACTACGTGAGTCTTCCAAAAAGACTTTTCCATAAATTCACGGCTGCAAAACCTTTCTCTGCTCATGTAAGAAGGGGTAGCCTGAGCCTTGAATTCTAGACTTTGGTTCGCTAAGTTGGATGGTACGATGCAACTCTTTTGATTTTTTTTTTGGTTGGTGATTCTCATCGATATTTTCTGGGTCATCAGTCTGGGTAAAGTTGAAATGAGTTCCTTTTGGTGTAGGATGGCCAATCTTTGTTTAAAATCTAATTAAAAATGAAAAGTTTTATTTTAAGTTATTAAGTTTCTCTAATTTAAATATTTCAAAAGTAGATGAGTTTAATTTTAAGTTATTAAGTTTCTATAATTTAAACATTTCAAAAGTAAATGAGGATATTGAATTTATTCTTTACCATAAAATCAAATTATTTGATTTAAAAAAATATTATTTTATTAAAATAATAAATTAATAAAAACTATTATTTATATTTTTTTGAATTAAGATTTCTGTGATCCATAATAATTTTATCAACATCTTTCCACAAAAATCACATAAGAAAAATTCTTGGTGTGGTTCACCTTCAGGACAAGACGAACCACACTAAAAACACATCCATGAGAATTTTAATTATGTGAATTTTGCCTATTAAGATGCTGGTACAATTTGGATTATTAAAGTGGTGATTAAACAAAATAATTGGTACATTTCTTTTCCTGAGAGTTGCATGAGGATGAAAAATATTATTGTAATGGCTAAATGTCTATCAACATGGTTTATTAACCTTGTATTACTCTTGGTTTATGCCTTTGTGAATTACATGATGCTATTGGTTTATGCTCTTGTGAATTGCATGATGATGAGAAATTTGTTTGGCCTACAATTATTGTTTATATTAACCCTCACTCTTGCACTAAACGGATAGAAAAGATAATTTAAAAAAAACTAATAAAACTCATATAAATAATTTTATCTCACTATTATATGTAATAGATCATATCATCTGAGGATGAAAACCTGTCTCACAATGGTGACATATGAAAGATACTGCAGGAAATAAAAGGTAAATGTATCCAGAATTATTTTGGTTTTTTTTTTGGGTTAAAATCAGTGATATAATATATCATATCATCTGATGATGAAATCCTGTCTCACAATGTTGACATCTAAAAGATAATGTTGGGAATAAGAGGTGTATCCAGAATTTTTTTGGGTTAAAATGAGTGATATAATTTATGGGCACATGATAAATTTCAGTGGTTTAAAATAGGTTTGTAAATGAATAACTACATCTAACACAATTTGTCAGATACTCAAATTTTGCTGACACTTACAATTCCAAAAAAACCAGTGGAAATCCAAAATAAACACAAATCAGTATTTACTGAACTTAAATCTTAATGCAATTCCTCTGAAATTCTAATAACTATAAACCTCCAGACTGCAGCTACTAAATAACAATATTCTCCAAACAAATACAAAGCAACATTCATAAGGCGAGCTGTTGTTCTTGCCTGTGTAGCGCCCAAGGCCGAAAATACGAATGGTGACAAAACAGCAAGTACATCTGAAATCGTTCTCCCGGCCATGGTGGGTGCTGCGCAGAATTATTTGAAAACATTATGACTCTGCGCGTACCAGGACTCTGCAGCCGCTTCATATAAAAAAAAACGACTAGAATAGGAATCTGGTATTATATGGAAAGGGCTTATATATATAAAAACATTGAAATGGTTTGACAGACCTGGTTGAATACGAAAGCTATAACCAGATTGGCATGCCCTCTCCAGTGATAGGAATATGGGAAGCACGGAGGTTATTTTGGCTTCTTTAATTCATATGATCGGGAAACTGTAACTCATCCCTAATAATTGTTTAGTGATCAAAATTGCCTTTGCTAATTTATTGATAGCCTTTGCTGATTTTTATGTGGCTTCAATAGTACATTGTATCATCATTTTGAGAAATTTTAATACTTTACAAATTAAACCCATTTTTTAGCAAATCAACCCAAAAAATAGTAAAGCAATGAGGAACTCAAAGCTAAACTTCAAACTGCAATATAACACAGTCAACAACAGAGAGGATATAATGCATATGTCGTGCAAACCAAATTGCATGTACTCCCCTATTGCATCATGTTTGGGCAGACCTCAGCATTAGTTGGCATCTACCAGCGCTCCCTTAATCTAATCACCACCTTAGAGCTCTATTCATAAATGGCACTCTTTGTGCATAACCGAGTTCATTCACTGCATAACTCCGTGTTCATCCATATTACTCGACATATATGCTATACGAACAAAATCATAGGTATATGAGCCAACATGAAGTCACATGCCAAATTGTATTTATAAATTATGCATTTTATATATATCCATTTTAATCGACGCACAAAGTTCAATTAATCACCTCTCACAATTCACTATGTAATGGAACCAAAGATATGAGCCTAATAATACGTGAACATTAATGTTCGACACCATCTTGATGAAGATACCAAGTTTTTGAAAGTGTTTCCAATACCGTTGCAAAATGAAAAGGGTTTAGTGTTCCATTATGACCGAATGGCCCTCTCACCAGATATTAAGGTCATTGTCGTGACACATGGTTTTATGTTACAATGGTTAAGTTTGGAGACCGGAGAAATTCTTGATACAGCAATAAAGCTCAAGATGGGGATATCACATGTATGGCTTGGGCATCTCACCCTCGTGTAACAGAAAATGGTCTCACAACAATTTTAGCTACAGCCAACTATGACAAAAGAGTGATGTTTTGGACTGCCCCTAAGTTTCCTTCAGCCATTTCTCAAGTCCTTGTATATTCTCCACTCATCACCAATTTGTATCGCGTGAATGATATGAGAGATGTTCATTAAGGAGTTTAGTGAGAAACATACACATTTACAGCATGAAAGATACGGTTATCAAATGAATTTTAGGAGATTGTTGGAAGAGAATGAGCATAAAACTTTCAAGTGGGAGTCAGAGCCTTCACAAAAATCAATCTCATGTACCTGTCGCGACCAGAGGATTAATTGTATGTTCAACAGACTGTATGTTATTGCAATGTTCACTGCACTGTATGCATAGGTTTTAATGCAGAGGAATGACCAACATATAAAACGACCATTGCATATAAAAAGACTATCGCAGATTATTGTTTCACGCCTCTAGCTTCATAACCAATGACAGCGCAAGCATTAATCAAAATTAAATGCAAAATGAATTAATGTATACAAAAATCCAAAAAAAACCAGTGGAAATCCAAAATAAACACAAATCAGTATTTACTGAACTTAAGTCTTAATGCAATTCCTCTGAAATTCTAATAACTATAAACCTCCAGACTGCAGCTACTAAATAACAATATTCTCCAAACAAATACAAAGCAACATTCTAATAACTATAAACCTCCAGACTGCAGCTACTAAATAACAATATTCTCCAAACAAATACAAAGCAACATCCATAAGGCGAGCTGTTGTTCTTGCCTGTGTAGCGCCCAAGGCCGAAAATACGAATGGTGACAAAACAGCAAGTACAACTGAAATCGTTCTCCCGGCCATGGTGGGTGCTGCGCAGAATTATTTGAAAACGTTATGACTCTGCGCGTACCAGGACTCTGCAGCTGCTTCATATAAAAAAAACGACTAGAATAGTTATCTGGTATTATATGGAAAGGGCTTATATATATATAAAAACATTGAAATGGTTTGACAGACCTAGTTGAATACGAAAGCTATAACCAGATTGGCATGCCCTCTCCAGTGACAGGAATAAGGAATATGGGAAGCACGGCGGATATTTTGGCTTCTTTAATTCATATGATCGGGAAACTGTAACTCATCCGTAATAATTGTTTTGTGATCCGGTGCCAAATGGAACGCCGAAACCGTTTGTCCAACCCCTTTAATCAAAGGCTGAAATTGTTGCAATCGTCTAACACATAATCGTGTGGCTTAAAAGATAGACAGGTAAACAGAGAAGGGAGTTGATTTCAGAAGGAAACACCTTACGGCGTAATAAATTAAAGCATAGTTGAAAACTATTTATTTTTTAATAATCTTTCGAAACAAAATAAACAAGTATACAAAATATTAAAAAAAAAAATATGGTTTATTTTCCAATATATTCATATACATTAGTATTCCAATAATCACTCTAAGTGAGTATTAAGTTTTACAAAGAAAAAAGAAACCAATATATGAAGAATAAATAAACATGACAAAGTAATAACTTACATTTTCTTTTCTTTTTAAATAATTATATTGTAATCGTTCAGTATTGTAAACATCAATGGTTATAAATAAAGAGTTACTTGGAGAAACTATAGATATGTAATAATTTGAGATAAAGTTGTGTTGTATGCATAAGCCTATAACTAAACTCAAACTTGGGTTCGTTTAGATTCTCAAATAGTTTTTAAAAATATACGAATTCCATCATATTCCACACCTGGAAACAAAATGGTGGATAAGATATGTGATAGTTTCATTATGCACCAAAACTTAGGGATGCACTTCATTACCTAGTGTAGGCCTTTAAATATGTTGACAACCTTGCAGAAGAAAACATAACAATGATTAATGACATTTCTTTAGATATAAAGAGATATTGTTGAAACCATGCCGAAACCCCATATATAAAGAGTTTATTAGTCACAATTTTTAGAGATTAGATTTTACATGAATAAAGACGCAGATTGTTAAACGATGAATAGTTATAAAGTTATATAGTATTTTGATACCTAAGGTAGAAGGAAGCATAATACCACATGTCTACGATATGAAACACCAAAATATTTTCCGTTAGTGATAAGAGGCGGATAGAATATTGGAACAGTTTGCACACAATTTTTAAATGTTTATTCAAGGAGGTAAGAAAAACCATATATATATATATGTATATATGTATGGGGTAAGAATGAAGAAAACATTTTATATTTGAGCTTCAAATATGAGAAATCACCATGAATATTTATAACAAAATAATAAATGTTAAAAAAATTTACTTGCGATAATATGGAATAAGTTATCACTATCACCCGTAGTAATTTGATTTTTTCAATAAAGGATGAAGAATTTTTCAATAAAGGATGAAGAAACAAAGGTAATATCAAAAAAATGAGATAACATAGCGAGAGGCAATCAAATAAGGTTGCAGATTTAGAATATAATGAAATGAACCGTGTTTAACAGTAAATCTCTTAAGTTGAGATACACACCAGCTTAATATCGAAATCTCAATAAACAACAATATGTATAACCAAGTGTAAATGATCTAACGTTGAAGTGTTATATCGTGTAAATGAATTGGTAGGAATTAATAAATTGACGGACACCATATCGTTCCGAGCGTTCACAAGATTGTTCAAATGGATTTTTCTTTGTTCATTGCAAATCGGGAATCTGACGTCTCAACTAGCTCATCTGATCGTTGCTTTATCTTGGGTGTCTATGATTTGGCTTATCATTTTCCCATGACCACATCTGATGACAGTTGCTTTGTGCTCTCTGATCTTCATTGCTTAACATCTCTCTCTTCAGATTTCTGTCAAGCAGGTGAGGCACTTCAGCCTTCGCTGATGGTTTTGGTAGGTCCTCGCTGTCTTGGTATGACCACTGAGGATGATCATATCTATTTTTATTTACAAGATTCCCATTGTGATCCTACTTCTCGAATCAAAACCTCATATTTTCAAAGATCACGAGGCTTTCAAGACGGCCATTATGAATTTTACAATCCAATCATTGAATGGTTAGAAAAATCTTACTTGGCAAGCTTTGTTGCAGTCAGCAAGTTTCAATCCTTCCTCATGCTTGCTAAGAAGCTCGGTGCAGACAAAGACACACCCACAAGAGGCTTCTGAAGTTTGTTGAAAAACAGTGTCCATCAAAGAGGTAATCATGTGCATTGGGTAAAATTAGTGGTTGTGACACATTTTTATGTCCACAGGCAAGACCTTCCTTCCCATGTGCAAGTTTTTCAAGTTTTGTATTTTTTGTTGCACATCATTGTTTATCTATTTTAATCGTGCATATCTTTGTGGATGTAGGTAGGGAACAACTATGGTGGCTTCATTGGAAATTTCATTACATGTAACCACAGTTGTCTAGCTATTAGGAAAAGAGCAGGATTAGTTGCATCTTATTTTTCCTTTCCTTGCACTCATTCCCAGTAGTTCTTTCTATTTTTCTTATTCTAGTTTCACATCATGTTTGCTTTAGTCATTTTGTTATCTTGTCCTTCGATTTTGGTTTCCAGGTTTTGTGTCTTCTTTCTTTTTCTTTGTTTCCTTCCTTGTTAAGCTTTCCTTTTGTTTTCACTACGCGAATAAGTGTTGTGTTTAGACCTGCGTCCTAGTTTTTGAATGTGTATGTGGTTGACATTGAAAGAGTCTTGTGACACTGCAGCCCTTGGCCAGTCATGTGTTCGTCTCCCTTTTGTTTGGTTGTAACATTTGGTCAATGAAGTCTTGACGGAAAATACAATTCGTCCGTAAGGAGAGCTTTGGTCCAACCATGAACCTGTGTCCAGTCTGGGAGACCTCATGCTTGTTCTCAGTTTTCTGCTTTGGTGTGCTCAATATTACCCAACTAGTAGAAATGGAGAAGAGGAAAAATCTAAACGAGAAAACCTGAATCAAAGGCCTTTACATAATTCTCTAAAGGAACAACCTCTCCTACTCTCAATAAGTTGAGATCCCTCTTCTGCCCCAAAAATAAATAAGTGTCGATGCATAGTTCTCTTTCAAAACAGAAAAAAGGTGAAAGAATAGAAAGGCTTTTTGCGCAGAGAGGTGAACCAAGAAACTCTACTGGGGCACTATACAAGCTTGCTGGAAGTGGAGAAATGCTTGTGTTCCTGCGTGACTCAGTCAAGGTATTGTCCAGGCCTGCTGGCAGTGAAGCAAGACTAGAGATGAAAAACTATACTCTGAAAATCTTAAGCTCGTGAGCTAAACGACCCTTCCCAATTCGAAACACTGTGATCTGGTTGAATCTTGTGTTGTGCTCAACTAAGTTGGTACAAGGTGAACCATGTTTTTCCATGGGGTAAGTGTGGAAGCTGAATTAATCTGCATGATGAATCAATACTCCCTAATGGAACAAGGCCTTGCATTGAACAAACAAAGGCAGAGAAGCTAGAATTCAACCAATGTGTCACCAAGTGTTGTAGCGGTTGCAACACGCTCCAAAATTTTGGCATGTACTCAAATTAAGGAGCCTACTGCAAATCTTGTGATAAATCATTCCTTTGTCACTTATTGGTAAAGCTAATGACCTCAAGCTCTCCTTTTCGATCTTAAGATTCATTCATGTTTTTATCTTTCTACAATATGTATCACCTTTGAGGGATGGGGATTATCACTTGTTATGCAAAGGGAAGTTTGTTTTGCTTCAAGGGAAAATATTCCCAACCTCCCTTAGCATTCAAAATTATGCAGTGGTTTCCTCCAGTGCCCTTGCCTCAACCGGAACCCACTATCTCCAGAAACTGCATAGTTTTTTCCCTCAGATTCCCAGTCTACCTTGCATCCTGAAATTGTGTAGATGTGTCCTCCCAAGACCTCACCCCACAACAGTGCCTTGCATCCTGAAACTGCACAGTTTTGTCCCTCAACTACTCAAGTTTCCTTGCATCCTGAAACTGCGCAAATGTGTCCTCCCAGGGCCTCATTTTGCAGTAATCACTTCCCACTAAAATTGCACAGGTGTGTCTCTCAGTGATCACAAGAAGGATGACATTCTAGAGGACTCTCAAGGAGCTAAGGAAGAAGATAAGCAGGCCCGCGAACCCAAGGTATGGTAGAAGATCGGGACTACATGAAAAGTCCATCTAATGCACAACCCTTGGAGGGTAGGTATGAAAAAAAAAGTACATATTTGGAAATACACCTCTTAGTGTAGCTTGAAGGACTACTTATCATTGTCATATCATTATGTCTTCAATGGTGTGCGTAGTTGCAAGCACGGAAAGTCATTCCATGTGTTTCCTCTATGTGCCTTTCTCCCTTTTTCTTGCTCAACCAACTGTCATCTTTTGGCATGTTGATTTCTTTGTCATGCTTGCGATCTTGTTCTAGTGATTTCGAAGGTTTGTCTTTGTGTGTTTGGGTTGTCCTAGCTATGTGAACATCCTTCATACTCACACACAAAGTTGTAATCATTGTCGCACAAGTGTCATCACGGTCGTCCAAAGGTCTATCCCAAGTGTCGCACTTGTCGCTTTCAGCTCTAGACAGTCCCACAGAGGGTCATGCTTTGATATGTTGTCACGGTGGTCAATGTTGTCATGTTGTAGAAGTACGCTAAGTGTGTGATCACACTGTCGAGTCATCACAAGTTCACTTGTCTCTCACACTTAGCCATTTTCCTAAAAATATCTCGATGGAACAACTTCACTTCCTTGGACCTCGATTGAGTTACACTATGCAGTCTTAGCCCTCAGTGGTGTTGCTATGTTGTCTGGAACTGCACAGTGCTTGAGGTTTTCCTCCCATTTAGTTGCACTGTGAAATCCCAGAGGTGAGCAGCATGTCTTCCTAACCAGAACTGCGCAAAAACTACCTCACTGCCTATCTGAACTACGCACTTCATAAGAACATTCATTGAGCCTCCTTACTATTTTTTGGAACCCCTCATTGTGTAGAGACCTGAGCCTACACTACTTCCATAAATTGCGCAAATATTTCCTCCCAGTGACTTCCCTTAGTCGGGACTCACTGATCTCAAAACTGTACAGAATTGTCCTCTGGTCCCTCTGTTGTCCTACCTTGTCTTCCCTCTAGAAATTGCACAAAGGTGTCCCTCAGGTTTCCACCTTGTAGTTGCCACTAGTGTCCTCAACTGTGTGATTCTTCCTCCCAGTGGCCTCTACGTAGTTTTCCCGGATAATGAAGACTGTGCCCCAAAGTTCCTTGTCCAAGTCTAACTTGCGCTTTTCATAGTCTCAGTGACTAGTCCCCCCTCCTTGTCACTTGGAAATGCACAGTGGGTGGTTACTAAGCCCTCCCTAGCCTGTCATCTATCCCTAGCCCAAAACACAGAAAACAATGCATCATGTTAGACTATGAGGATTTGGATTTGATGTCATCCCAGCATGAGTGAATTGCAAGAATAAGTACATTGATAAATCATGGCAATACAATGAATGGTATGAAGAAGGAGCGCACATGCTAGAAGACTTACCTCCATCTGAACGGATGAAAGAAGCAGTAGGTGAGAGGAACACATGCATGGAACCATATTGTAAGACCAAGACCAAGACCATTGAAGACCCCATAGCATCAAGTCATGCGGAGGAGAAGACAAAGCACACCCGAGAGTACATCCATCATTGCGCAGTGCAACAACTTGACATGGACACCACAGCTAGCCAGTACATGTCAATAGTGTCATGTCAAGTTGTGTCATGAGATTTCAAGGCCACATCACCACTATGGGCCATAACTATTGTAACTGAATGTAATGTAAAGTGAAATTCCAATGGATGCACACAAGAAGTTGAAAATTCATAGGAAGTTCAACGGTCATGAGGGTATTCTAAGAGTCACAAGGTTCAAGCACCACCCTTGGCTAGATATGCCCCACCTATTGTATGAGAAAGGACTTTTCACCTTGGCTCCTCCCACATAACCTTGAGAGTAGACAGTCAATTATTTGAGGAGTGAGGAGTGGCTCCAACGTCCCACTATTGGGACTAGTGACATATGGTGTATAGATGTGTCTTGGAACTTTTTCTTAATTCAGAAACCTGTTAAGGCCAGCACGTTTTCATGCATGTTTTGTATATGTTTGTAATACTATTCTTTCAGCATTTGTAATGCATGTTTGTTTCACCTATACTAATATAGTTGAACTACTTTGGTTGTTTTATTACTTTCATTGTTGGGAATGTGTTGTATTGGTTATCACCGTTGTCTCATCCCTATGGACTACTCTGCAGCATACTAGACAGACCACCTTTGTGTATTGGTTATCACCGTTGTCACATCCTTGTGGACTACTTCCCGGGATACTCGAAAAGCCATTTTTTTCTGGTTATAACTATCGTCACATCTGTGTGAACTACTCTGCTAGGTGGTTCGTTGTGGAATATTTCGCTGCGTGTTGGATAAACCTTTCTGGTTCACATGTGTCTCTTCCTGGGTAGTACTATTACCTCTCACTTAGTGGCTCAATTTACTCTCCCCTTTGCAGTAAGAGAATCTAGACATGAGTTACATTACGCACTCACCAAGCACACTTACCTTGTTGTTTGAATATACTAGCATAACACTCTCATGTGCTAACAGCCAGAGCCAAGGAAAATCTATAAGTATATGGAAAACATGCCTTTATACCAGATGGGACTCCTACACCAAACAGTGTGAGGTCTAGTTGGGACTTCATATTGGGGAGATCCTCTTGGTTGATGGATTTCCAACACCATCAATGCAATCTCTATATAAGAATGTATAAGGAAGTCATTTTGTCTTTGAGCTTATATTGGAATACACTCATTTTTGTGTATATACTGTTGAAAAATGCAGCAAGAAATTCTCAATTTGATTTTGCCTTGATTAAATTGAGAAAATTTGAATTTCCACATTAGCAAACAACTTGGATTGTTAACTTGTGTGGCATGGCTTGTGTCACCTAGTTTACTAAGTAAATTTGAGTTAGAGGAGTTAGAGTTTAGTTAAGCATGTGTCATTGCTAATTTGTAACAATCAAGGACACTTATCTAAGGTTTTTTAGTTAAAATAGTTCCAACTATTGGAGGAACCAATTGAGGGTCAAGTTGTGCAGTGGGACTTTAGTCAAACTCAGTGATCATCTAGTTAACTGATCAATCAACCCAAAATAGCTAGTGCATGTAAAGAATTTGAATTTTTTAGGCTTGGTGGAGATTCCAAGGCAGTGTAAGATTAGTTGTAGACTAGTATTGAGTGTACAAGTGTTGCATGCAGTCAGAAGATCAACCTAAAGGAATTACCCAATCAATTTGGAAAATTTTCTAAACAATAAGGGCTTAATTGCTTAAGGAATGGTGCAAGGAAATAGCAGCTCAATCAGAGGAAAAATGTGACTAAGTCTGGGTTAGAGGCCTTTAGTGAGTAGAGAGATAAGTTATGCACTTACAAGTTACGCTCAGTTGACCAAATCAATTGTAATACATCTCTATTATTCTTATTTAATGCAAGTAGGCATTAGGGATTTTAGTAGATTTCTTTTCCCGGGAAAATTACTTGTTACATGTGTGTGATTCCTTCTTGCATGTCTAAAATTTTTATTCTAAATTGTGAATTAATGTCTGTGGAACTGTAGAGTAGGTTTGTGTCTTGTGATTTTATTAAAACTTCATGAGAAGTTGTAAATCTACATCGTAATTTCTACTTGGGATCATAGCAAGATTCACATTAGAGAATGAATTTGGAAGTTGTTTCTCAGGAGGCTCGAATTTGGAGATCAGTGTTGCATGATTTATTTAGAACTAAGAAGATGGCCTTCAATGGGCTAAGGCTAGAGTATTCCTTGTAAGGCACCTCTAAGTTTTTTGCATGGAAGGATCGCATGGAGGTGGTATTGGATGACAATGGACTACTAGAATACATCAAGATAGATGTTGCACAACCACCAAAATTTGATGCCCGGAATCGTGCTTAGTGGAAGAAATATGTAGTTGAGGTGAGGAGAATCATCTTGGAGGGAGTACGATATCACATTGTCTCAAATCTCCATGGAAAATAAACTTTGTTTGCAATATGGAAAGCACTAACAGAATTTTTCAATAATAGTAGTGACCACAAGAAGTTGGCACTCAAGGAAAAACTTTGAAGTATCAAGATGCAGAAGAATGACACAATTCTGTAGTATTTGAGCAATTTTTTACAATGTCATGATGAACTTGGTAGGGTCAGTGTCCCGGAATAACACTTAGTAAGCCTAGCCCATCTGGGCCTTCCCAAGATCTAGCATAGCTATCAAGATTTAGTGAATGGGAGGGAGAAACTACCGAACTGGGAGCGCTTATGGTCTGATTTGGTATAAGAGGAAATAAGGTGCAATACCAGAGATGGTACTTCATCCAAGGTCAAGGATGAAAAAACTTTACATTGGATGGAAAGGCAAAGAAGGGAAACTGGAAGAAATCCCAATCTAAACTAGAATCCAGTCAAGGGGGCAAGAAGAAAGATTTTTCAAAAAATAAATGCTTCCATTGTCATGAATTCGGGCATTATGCCATCAAGTGTCCACGCAAAAAGGCAAGCAAGAAAACCTCAAGAGGAGCATAAAGTAAAGCTTTGGCTTCACAGTTCGAGCTTGAATTTACCCTCATTACATGCATGGCCAGCATAGTGATGGAGAGTGCGTGGTACTTGGACTTAGGTGCCTTGTTCCACATGACAGGGAATAGAGACTCTTTCAATGACCTAGAAGAGAAATACTTGCAGATGCACATCAAGATGGGGGACGAAGGAAGGTATAGCGTGATCGGGGTTGGTACAGACACCTTTTAAAGGGATTCAAGCTCTCGTTTCAAGCTCAACAATGTCATGTTCATTTTGGGCCTAAAGAAAAAATCATCTCTATTGTAGTTTTGGAAGAACGTGGTTATGATGTGATCTTCAGCAAAGGAAAGGCACTCCTGAGACACATAGCCATGGGATAGGTGAAGTAGATTAGGATTCGTGTGAAGAACCTATATAAGCTAGATGTGGAGGATTGTGGTGCATTAAGCATTAAGGCGAAGAAGGTGTGGATTCGTGATGTCGATGAACTTTGGCATAGAAGACTTGGCCATTTGCATCATGGCACCCTAAAGATCATGCAACAGATAATCACAGGCCTCCCCAAAGGATCATTTGAGCAGCAGGATGCATGCAAAGGATGTACTTTGGGAATTACACAAAATCCACTTTCCATGAGCAGGACAGCAAATCACATGCAGTTCTTGAAAGCATCCAATATAATTTCTGTGGACCTTTCTCGATATTGTCCACTTTTAGGCACAAATATTTTTTCATTTTTATTGATGACTTCTCACGGAACTGTTGGATCTTCTTCATGTGGAAGAAAGATGAGAAATTCTCCAAGTTCGTAGAATTCAAGGGACTGGTTTAGAAAGAAACCAGCAAGAAGGTGAAGGATCTAAGGAGCGATAATGGAGGTGATTACATATCGAATGAATTATATATAAAAAATTACAAAAGAAGGCATTCAATGATATTTGACAGCACCCCACAACCCATAGCAGAACGGGGTGGTTAAGAGAAAGAATCATAACATTGTGGGAGTAGTGAGGGCGATGTTGCATGACCAAGGCCTACCTTTACACTTGTGGGCCAAAGCATGAAACGCAACAGTATATTTGTCAAACCGGAGTCCTCATTGGATTTTGGACATGATTACATGGAGGAGACTTTCTCGGGGAGAAATTTGGATGTGTCGCACTATAGGATTTTTGGAGCCTGTGTTTATTGCCATGTCTCCAAAGAATCAAGGAAGAAGCTAGAGTTGAAAGCAGAATTGGGGGTATTTCTGAGTTACACATAAACTCCCCACAACTACTGTGTGTACTTTCCATCACTCAAAATGACAATTCTGCGAAGGGATGTAGAATTTGATGAGAATAAAGTGATGTGGTGCTCTCTTGAGAGGGAGCTTCAGATCCCACCAGAAGAGGAGTTATTAGATCCAAAGGATGAGCCTCAAGAAGTTGTGGATCAGCCACAAATTGGGGAGTAGAGAATGGAGACAACCACTCAATCAGAACCATCCAGAGAAGGCAAGAAAGGAACTAGGGAAGTTGAAATACTTGTGAAGTATGTGAGGAAGAATGTGGGTTCTCCTTTAAATGTGCACAAGTAGAGATGGTTAGCAGATCAATACACTGGCTACATGGTTCTAATGACTGATCTTGTAAAGAATAAGACATCCTCTTTCGAGGAAGCAGTAGAGAAACATGTATGGGTTGATGCAATGGTGGAGGAGTATGAATCCATTATAAATAATAGTGTTTGGGAAGTGGTCCCAAGACCAGCAGATAAATCAGTTGTGGGTTCGCAATGGATATTCAAGGTAAATTAGGCAGCAGATGGAAGCATAGAAAAGTACAAAGCTAGATTTGTGGGAAAGGGGTACTCTCAAGTTGAGGGGATTGACTAAGAGGAAAAAATTTCTCCTATAGCAAGGTACTCATCTATTAGATAAATTATTTCTCTGGTTGCACATGTGGGGTGGAAGATCCACCAAATGGATGTAAAAATAGCATTCCTCAATGGATTTATTGAGGAGGAGGTGTACATCAAGAAACCAAAAGGCTTTGAGACTTTTTATTAGGAGTCTCATGTGTGGAGACTCAAGTGAGTGTTTTATGATCTCAAACAAGCACCATGTTCTTGGTACACCAACGATAGTTATCTCACCGGTTTGGGCTTCACCAAAAGTGAAGTAGATGCAAAACTCTATCATATTTTGGTAGAAGGTAAATTTTTAATTATTGTCTTATATGGAGATGACTTGATTTTAACTGGAGATGAGAAGTTGATCAAATATTGCAAGGAGGACCTTGCAAGGGAGTTTGAAATGAAGGACATGGGTCTCATGCAGTACTTCCTCAGATTGGAAGTATGGCAAGGTGATGGGGAACTGTTTGCCTCTCAGGGAAAGTATGCCAACAAGATACTTCATGGGTTCCGCATGGATGGTTGAAAACTTATGGATACACCTCTAGTGACCAACTGGAGGAAGAGGATGCCACTTCAGGTGAGGAACTGGATGCTACTATTTACCGACAGTATGTGGGTTCACTAATGTATCTTGTGAACACGACCATATATGTGTTATGCAATCAACTAGGTGATCCAATATATGGTTAGGCCAACCAAATTATTTTGGAGGGAATATAAGAATGTTATACAGTACCTCAAAGGCACTACCCATTTTATACTATGGTACATATAGATAGAGAGAGTGAAGTTGTGTTGCTTCATAGATGAAGATTGGGTGAGGAGTCCATCAGACCAAAAGAGTACATCAGGTGGAATATTTAGTGTTGGGTCCATAGTAGTTTCTTGGTATAGCATGAAGCAAATATTTGTGGTGCTTAGCTCGATAGAAGCATAATATGTGGATGCCAATTAAGCAGCGTGTGAGGTGATCTGGATGAGAAAGATACTTGTTGTATTGTTTGGTCATATGATGGATCCAACTGTGATCTATTGTGATAATCAGAGTTGCATCAAGCTCTCTGAAAATCCTATTTTTCACGATCAATCTCTCATTAAAGGTCCCATCATATGAAGAAGGAACATCTATATTTCTCTCTCTTGAAGGCTCTTTGCTATTGAAATATATCTTTGAAGTCTCTTGAAGAAGGCATCAAGATACTTGAAGGCACCACCAATAAGGAAGCTTGTTTAACAAGTAAGTATCATATTATTCTCCATGTTTCAACCTACAAATCAAATGACTTCATTTTGCAAGGAAAGAAACGAGCTCGTTGGATCAGCAAACTTCCTAGCATGGAAGAAAAGAATTGATTTGGTGCTAACAGAAAATGAAGTCATAGAATATGTTCTTGGAGAACTTACTCAACCAGACAAAGAGAAGACTCAAGAATTATCAAGATATAAGAAGGGAGAAGTGAGGGCACAAATTATTCTTATTAAATCCATAAATTATCATCTCATTCCCTTTGTTTTTTATTTGACTACATCTAAAGCAATCTATGATAAATTGGTGAAGTTATACATTATAAGTACATCAGGTCAGAAAATATCTTTGAGGAATCAACTATATAGAACAAGGATGTTAAAGGATTAAGATATGTCCTCATATCTTATGAGGATATCATAGTTGAAGAACCAGTTGCAAGGGCTTGGGGAAGTCATTTCTGATACAGAGATGACTACTTGTGTACTAAATGGTTTTCCACCTTAATGAAGTAGTTTTGAAACTATTGTTTACTCAAGAAAATATATTACTCCCTTTGATAAACTATGGGCTCAATGTCTTGGAAGAAACAAGGATAAAGGAAAAGGATGATATTGAATCAAATCAAAAGTCTTGAGCCTTTGTTGTAAAATACAAGATGAAAAAAGGGAATTTTGGGAATTCCAAAGGAAAACAAGATATGTCTAAAATCCAATGTTATGGATGTAATGCATATGGACATTTTAAGAGAGATTGTCCAAAGAATCCTCAGAACAAGAAGGACAACAATGGGAAGGAGAGAAGTGGAGCTCAAATACCTGAAGAAAAGGAAGAACCTGAGAATAAGTCAAAAGGTGAGGATCCCAAGGATATATATTATTGAAGGAAGCGCCATCCCTATCAAGTTCATTTTCAATTTATCTTTCTTTTAGTAGAAAGTAGCAATTAAAATAGCATGCATCATTGTATTCTCTAAAGGAGTCTTTATTTTTATGAAGCATGACATCATAGAAGGAATCATATGATAGTATAATATTTAGAGCCTACATGATCAAATTTCTTTGGAAAAATTCATCTAGCTGGAAAGAATGAGAAGATTGGGATCATATTACACATCATAGTTCATCCAAGCATCTTCTAACATAATTTTATAGACAGTCATTTTGCAAGAAGGGTCACCAAGATCCTCCAATAAGAATCATCATTTATGGAAGGTTCTTTTGGAAGAAGCATTATGACATGACTAGTATATTCCACTTAATATGGAAGTAGTAGTCTTGAAGGATGAAGGAATGTAAATGGCCAAGTAGTAGTTTGAAAGGAAGAATTGAAGTCTTTCTCCTCTCATGAAGGGAAACTTATCTTCAATAAGGATTAAATCAAACTCATTCAAAGGAATGATGGCTAGATGGTTATATGAAAGAAAAGGTATGCATGTATTTAGTAACTCTTCTCTAGAAGGTAGAATTCATGTCTACAGGAATCTTGCAGAAAGATTCGGTTGTAAGAATGTGCTCAAAAGTCTTTCATGTGATTACTCTATGCTTGGAAAAAGAGGTTTGGTATGCTTTTGAATGGTTAAATATTAAGACTCTCCCATAATATAGCATGAGTTAGACATGATGATATCGATCAACATCAAATATGGTCCCTTGAATAAAGAAAGAGAGTTAATAATGACAACTCCAAGAAAGAAGTTATTACATCTTACTCCATGGGTACTTTGATTAAAAATCTGAGAGCATGGAGAAGGATTCTTGTACAATATGAAGATAGACCATACAGAAGGATGTTAATCTCAAAGGACATAAGTAAGCATGATTTGAGATTTTTACAAGAGATCATCATGTTGAGGTAATTATAATATTGACATTTTGATATTGGTTATTAGGTTGGTATATGGTTTTTATACCTAGAAGAATGTTGCGTAAATGCATAATGGTAGTTGAGGAAATTTTATCTACAACTATTTGTTTTGAACTCAATTTGTTGATTGAGTGGATGGATTTGGTAATCCTTGAAGGATTATTAGATCAATATGTCCACATCATCTTGGGATTGAAAGGTTGCAGTACAAATGGATAACCTGATGTTTATATTTCGATGATAATAAAAATCACTTTCATGGTTAGAAGGAGATATGTCTAGCTCAACCTTGATTGGATTAATATAATTCCTTTGTTGATGATGACAAGAGGAAAGTAATATGAAAGGTTGATGGTTTGAACCTTGTCACAGATTTGGCTCCATTACATTAAGAAAGACAATATGATGAGATGCAAAAGGAAGAAGGATCCATGCAACTACTTGAAGATATTCATGAATAACTAGTAGTTGATGAATTGATGAAGACGCACTAAATAAATTGACTTCTAAATTGAAAGGAAGTAAGAGATATCCTCTATGATTAAGAGGGAGTAAGAAGTCTCCTTAAATGCTTGAGAACAATAAAGGATCTATTCCATAATAAAGAAGGAATGAGGATCTCCTCTTTGGTTGAGAGTGAGTGATATTAGACATCATATTCTTTTGTGTCATGCACTAGACCAGGACTAACAATCGTAATTCTAGTGAAGGCACGAAGAAGGAGAGTGGAGGATTGGATAAGCATCTGAGATTGATACTCCTTGAGGATAGAAAATCCAAGATAGGAAGTGGACCAACACCCTTTAAGGATTGGATATGTATCCAAGGTAAGAGTGGCCAAAGAGGATTGTTTTTCTTTGAGGATGGGTAATCCACAATAAGAATATTCCTAAAAGGACATACCTAGTGAACATCCACAAGGGGTATGTGCCTTAAGACGTAGTGTGGTGTCTCATGTAAAGCCTCCCAACAGTATGTTCTGAAATAAAAAGAGCTTGTTAGTTAAAGGGCTTACTATGTTGACATTGTTGGCTACGATGTTGGTGCTTAAAGATGGCTTATCAATCTGAGTCTTCTTATGAGAACATATCAGTTTGAGAGAAACATTGTACCAGTTACAATTATGAATACCTCCCTAGTTAAGAGGGAGTGTTACAAAATGTAACTAGTTTCGGTCTTTATAATTTTCCTTGTACTCATGTCATTATGTATATATTGTATAACAAGCAAAAGAAAGAAAGAAAAATATTATTTTCAAGCATGGGTTTCATGCTTCATTTAAATGGTAAACTAGGTCAAGAATGTATTTCATGCTCCTAGGGTTTGTCAAGTTGCAAAAATAATTGCCATGATTCAAGAAAGGCAATATCATCTATATAAGATCCATTAATGCAAGTTGTAATATGTAAAATAATTTATTTTTGAGTCTAGAAAATCAAAATGAACTCTAATATCAAGTTGGCCCTACCAGTTAAAAGTTAGCCTAATAAAGGGATATTTGACCTCATGAGAAGCATATATATAGAAGGAGATTTGACCTCATTAGAACACACTTCTACAGTTAAATCTAAAGCAAGAAAGAAGAAGAAAATGGAACGAAGGTCTAGGAGAAGGAAGAATCTTAAGAAGAAAAAAAATATGAACTTTGTGACCATTTTCTCTCACACGTATGAAGATTCTAGGGTTTCCGCAGTTGTTATAGGGCCAAAAGTTGTAGCTTGAAGTTACATACCTGATCTGAGGGCTATAACTTGCATTGAAGTAGAGCTTAAGGAAGTTAACCTTTGTTTGACCTTGTCTTGTCTTGAAGGAGATATTTTGGAGGGTTGACTTGCTGCTTGGAGGAGGTCTTGGCCTTGAAGTTTGGGCCTGTGCTTTCTCATTTGATCTTATGCTATAAGAAGAGAAGAGATTTTTTTTTGGTTTTCCACTTCGAGGGGTTTTGCCCTGGCTTGGAGCCCATTTCTTGTTTCTATTGTCTTTATTGTTTATGCTCTTGATAATTGTTTGATGAAAGAACCTAATAAATAACAATAAGAGATTAACTAAAGTTTACATGCAATTATTAAGGATAAGGATAATTTTTTAAATAATTTCACTATTAGATTCTCCAACACTTATGAACTACAAGGAAAGAAATCTCTACGATAGGAAAAAATTAAAACAATCCATAGTATTAGAGGTAAAGAGTTGAAATGGAAAATGTTTAAAAAAAAAAATAAGCAGAAATATCTTATTGAAATATATTATGACAATAAGGCTAAGGAATTTCACGAGATGAAACTTGGTCAAATGATAATTGATGAACTCATTACAAAATTTACTAGTTTACTTAGTTGTGTTCCTTACATTCGTGAAGAAAAAGATAAAATACAAAGGTTCATAATTTTTTTACTTGTGTCCTATAGACAATGGATGAAACTATTATAAAAGAAAGAGTGTGCTATTTTCATGAAAAATATAAGGGTGAAAGTCTTAAACCACGGCAGCATTAAAATAGAGAGAAATTTTCAGCAAGAAACAAGAATTTTAAACCTACTTTTCAAAATCTTCTTCCATAAATTTCCACAACAATAATTATAATAAAAACAATAACAGTCAGCAAAGGTTTCAACCTCAAAGTGGAGTCAAACTAGCACAAGAGGAGAATAAGAAAAATTGAACTCCAATAAGAAAACCCTTGAAGCGTTGGAGATGTGGGGATTCACATTTGCTTTGTAATTTCCCACACAATAGGACTGGACAAACCATGCATCATATATAGGAAGCATCTACAATTAATGAGATTGCTTGAAACACCCTTACAATCATTGCATCTTTAGATGATTGCTAAGTGATCCACTATCATGGAGATAGAAGGTACAATATCAAACTTGTCTTTATCAGTTTTAATGGATCCATGCTCTAGCTTAAGTTAGGTATCCACTGCTATAGTGGACAAATGTAATCTTAAAAAATAAAAAATAAAACCCCTGGTTGGTGCAATTAGCTACAAGCACAATAAGAAGAGCTTCTACATGGGTAAAGGAGTGTTCTTTGGGTTTGAAGGATTTATCTACAAAAGTAAATTTAAACATTTTTCGTTTGGGATCATATGATTTATTAATAGGGATTGACTGGTTAGAAGATGATGGGGCCATAATAAATTGCTTCGAAAAAATACTTGTTTGCATGATGATCAAGGAAAAGACCAAAAAAATCAGGGAATACCTAAGCCTATATCAGTAAGACAGATTTCATCCTTACAAATTAAGTAGTGTGCAAGGAAGGGGTGTCAATTATATGATATACAATTGGAGCATGTCAAAAAAAAGATAAACAAAAACCCACTTTAGAAGATTTCCAGGTACTTAAGGAATTTAAATATGTTTATCCTAACGAAATACCACAACTAGCACCTAAAAGAGACATAGATTTTACTATTGATCTAATATCTAGAGCTACACCTGTATCAAGAGCCCCTTACTGTATGAGTGTTCCGAAATTGACAAAATTAAAAATATGGTTACATGAATTGTTAGTAAAAATTACATCAAACCAAGTGTATCTCCATTGGGAGCCTCAGTGCTATTTGTGAAGAAAAATGATTGAAATTTCCGAATGTGCATCGATTATAGACAATAGAAAAATTTGACGATCAAAAACAAGTATCCACTACTATGAATATATTTTTTGTTTGATTAAATTCAAGGAACAAAAGTATTCTCAAAAATAGATCTTATATCGGGATATCATCAAGTTAGAGTTAAGGAAGAAGACATTCACAAAACAACTTTTAGAACTTGCAATGGACACTATGAGTTTGCAATGATTCCTTTTGGACTCACCAATGCCCTGGCTACCTTCATGTGTCTTATGAAAAGTAATTAGCAAATATTTAGATAAATTTGTTTTAATATTTATTGATGATATTTTGATGCATTCTAAAACAAAAGAGGAACACAAACATTTGAGGATAGTATTGCATACCCTTAGGTAACATAATTTATATGCTAACTTCAACAAATGTGAATTTTACAAGTCGAAAAATCAGTATTTTGATCATGTGATTTTAAAAAAAAATGATTATTTGTAAATCCAAAGAAGATTAAAGCAATTGTTGATTAGCCTATTCCAAAGAATGTATCAGACATTAGATCATTCATGGGAATAACAGGGTATTATAGATGCTTCATAGAAGGATTTTGAAAAATATCATATCCAATTACTTCTTTACAAAAGAAAGGCACTATATTTGTATGGACACAACAATGTCAAAATGGTTTTGAAAAATTAAAACAGTTACTAGCATCTGATCCTATATTAAAAATAGTTTATCCCAATCAAGATTTCATAGCTTGCACAGATGCATGTAAACAAGGATTGGGTGGGGTGTTATTACAAGATAATTATGTAGTTAGTTATGAATCTAGAAAATTAAAAGAACATGAGTGTAACTATGCCACAATGATTTAGAGTTAGCAGCAGTGGTGCATGATCTAATAATGTGGCAACACTATCTTTTGGGAAGGAAAATCCTTTTGTTAACTGCCAAAATTAGTTTGAATTTTTAGTTTGAGCAGCCCACCTTAAATGCAAAACAAGTTAGGTGGTTAGCATTCCTTAGCGAATTTGAATTTAAGATAAGACATATTAAAGGAAAGGAAAACAATATCGTAAATGTTTTAAGACAAAATTGGAAACATATTTGTGCAATTACAACTAGCAGTTGTCAAACCAATTTGGTACAAAAATTACGAATGCGGCAAATCAAGATGGTAGGTATATGGAGATAGTTTAGAAACTACAAAACAATGATTTGCAAATAGAAAAATTAAATTATAACATAAAAAAATAAGGATTATCTAAGTTCAAGAACCGAACATATATTCCAAATGAATAAGAATTAAAGAAATTCACTTCTAATGAATTGCACAAGAGACCAACTTTAGGCCATCCAAGGTATCTGAAAATGATAAAAACACTAAAAAAATAATATTATTGGCCTAACATGAGAATATAGATTGCAAATTTTATAGCTAGGTGTTTGGAATGTCAACAAGTTAAAGCCTCTCATCAACATCCAGTGGGCTTATTGCAACCCTTCCTCATTCCATAGTGGAAATAGGAAGTTACCCCTATGGACTTTATCATTAGTTTACCTAAAAAAAGGAAAAATCATGAGGCAATAATGGTGGTAGTGGATAAACTTAGCAAAAAAGCACATTTTATACATGTAAAATCAACCTACAAAGTTGCAAAGAATGCTAATATTTTTATGAAAGAAATTTTTAGACTCCACGAAGTAACAAAGATAGTGATTATTGATAGAGATCCCAAGTTTACTTCTATGTTTTGGAAAGATTTATTTATAGGTATGGAAACACAAATCAATTCCCACATTGATTACCATCCACACAAAAAATGGTCAAACTGAAAGGGTAAATCAAATTATAGAGGATATGTTAAGGATGTATGTTATGCATAAGCCAACTATGTGGGAAGATTAATTACATCTAGTTGAGTTTTCATTTAACAATAGTTATCAGGATTCTTTGAAAATGAGTCATTTTGAGGTAATGTATAGATGGAAGTGTAGAATTACACTTATTTGGGACAACCCATATGATAGAACAATGATAGGTCCATATATCTTGAAGGAAATGGAATAAATTGTTAAACAAGTAAAACAAAATCTAAAGGTAGCATAGGATCGAAAAAAGAGTTATGCAGACTTGTAGCAAATACAAAAAGAATTTAATGTGGGAGTTCATGTTTATCATAGAGTAAAACCAAAGAAAATTACTTTAATTTTAGGAATATGTTCTAAATTATCTCCAAGTTTTTATGGGTCATTTGAAGTGCTAGCTCGAGTAGGCCCAATGGCCTATCGGCTTGCACTTCCAGCCAATATTAAAGTACATATGGGTTTCATGTTTCTCTATTAAAAAACTATGTATATGATAAATTTCATGTCATTGACTAGAATGTGATCCATGTGGAACTAGAAGGAGAGTTTCAAACAAATCCCCCATGTGTAAATAGTTTGGTATGATTGGTTTTTGTTAAACACATAATTATATAGTTGTTAGTTTGTTTAAAGAACAAATTAATTATGTAAATATTATTATTCAAGTAAATAAAATAGGTTGTATATCTTCCTACCTTAAACTATGAGTAGAGAGAGAAAACACTCCATGTTGTAAAAACATATTTGGTGGTGATTTATTTTGAGGAAACAGATTTTAGGTTTAACCTGAATATTAGGGAAAAGTATTCAAGTGAATTTTCTCAGTAATTATTCTTAAAATAACATGCAAAAATAAAAATAACCTTGGCCAAGGTGCAAAATTAGCCACCAATATTTTCGGGCTAGTTGCGAGGTGGAGGGAAAGAAATTTATTTTTCTAAATACAAATAAGAGATACTTTCTTTTGGAGGAGCACCTAAGAGATTAAGAAGAAGTATTAAGAAATGAGAAGTTGAAGACTGAGAAAACAAAAGTTAGAATCAACAAAGTGAAGAGATCAAACTACATTCTTTTTACAACATAGAAGTGGGCTCGGGGGAAACTAGCACTAAGCAGGGGACAATCTTGTTACTCAAAGTTGTGGTTGGGAGGAACGTGGATGGAAGGAACTTATCATATGTATTTAAAAATATGTTTATTCTTCTTTATTATGGTTGATTTGTTTTGTCCTTAAAAGAGAATAATTCCTAAGCAATTTGATATTATTGTATCAAAATAATTATTCTAATTGTAGAAGTATTTATTTCAATATTGTTTCTAGTAGAAAACATAGAAGAAACAATAAGTTTCAAAAAAACCAATGAGAGACCAGAACATTGCAAATAGTATAGAAGCAGTTTTAAAAAATATGATCTCTGGAAACAAATAAACAAGTTATCCAAAATATTAACCAAAGAACAAACTAATGTTTTATTTTCCAAAATATATATATATATAATATATATATATATATATATATATATATATATATATATAATATATATATTATATATATATATATATATATATATCCCAATAATCTATCAGTAGAACTGTTAGTGAATATTAAGTTTTAAAAAGAAAAGAGAAGTTGACATATGAATAAATAAGCATGTACAAAGTAAGAACTTTTGTTCTCTTCCTTTTAAAAAAATAAATATACAATATCATTTATTATTGTAACCATCAATGGTTATAACAAAAGAGTTCCTTGGAGAAACTATAGATATGTAATAATATGAGATAAAGGAATGTTGAACTGCATTATATGCATCGAGCCTGAAACAAAGAAGATAAAAACTCAACTCAGACATGGATTTGTTTCGATTGTCAAATAGTTTTTAAAAATATACGAAGCTGGTCATACTCCATACCCAAAAACAAAATGGTGGATAAGATATGCGATAGTTTCATTATACATAGATATAAGATACACCAAAACTTGGGGATGTGTTGCATTACGTGGAGTAGGTATTTAAATGTGATGAAAATCTTGTAGAAGAAAACATAAGAAAGATATTTATTTAGATGTAAAGAGATATTGTTAGGTCCCTATAATACTAGTGTAGCCCCTATATTGTTATTGGTGTGCCCCATAGAATCTTGCTAATGTTATTATTTTTCCCTTACATTATTATTGTTATGTAGGCCCTAATTATATTTTGACCCTTTAGAATCCCATATATACCGAGTTCTTGTCATTTGAATAATCCAAGAATTGTTCATTTATGGGACGTAAAAAGAGGTTTCCCCCTCGAATTAACAAGTCATTGATCTATATTTTCTTATGTTTCTATGTTATTTTGATCTGTAAACATAACATTTGGTATCATATCTCTAGATCATACGGTCTTGCTTCTTCATGTTAATTTTCCAGTGTTCTATGCTTAACATAATCACTTATACAATCTTATTCAATTAGCAATCAATTTATCAAATAAATACAGTCTTCCAGTAAGAATAAGAAATTGAAGATAGAACTGTAAATCTAATGCCCAATAGAATATAGCCAAGAGCAATAACAAGAGACACCAGATTTGGTCAAAGACTAGGCGAAAACCCCACAAGGGGGGAACCCTTTAGAAATTATTATTCTATTAGATTGTCATCAAATGTTCAGTAGAGAGATACAATGTTCCAATTCAACAATAAATAATTAAATTCAAATCTTTGACTTTTCCAACAATCAACTAACAAATATCCAAGAGATGAGCTCAAAATTAAAATCTAATCCAAATTCAAAGTCTGCATTTTCTGGTCAAAGTCAATAGTAATCAAAGATTTGCTAACTATTCAACATTCAGTAGTCAAATCAGCTCCAAATTAGTTCATTCAATAAATGAAATATTCATCCTTCCTTGTTGGTCAAATGTCAGTCAAAAAAATCCCAAAAATCTCGGTCAAAGGAGAGATAATTTATGTGGTCAAACTTCAGATTTTCAACCCAAAATAGTTTGGTCCTTATCCCAATGAATTTAGTTTTCTGAAATAGAGAATTTCCAAATTTAAATGAAGTCAAAACAAGCTCTAAATCAAGAAGTCAATGTTGGTCAAAGTCCAAAACAGAAGAAGAATTTTTCCTAGTCATAAAACTTTCTCTCTCCTTTGCACGTGTGACAAATATCCCCATAATTTTAGAAGTAGTTGAACCTCCAAGAGAAGAAGAGATGAATTGATGTGATGCTCCAAAATGACGTGAAAAATGGTCTGCTTATATGCTTCTTAGGAGGTCGAATTAGCTTCCCCAGACTGACTTGTACTTTTGTGTACTTGTGGGTCTCACTTTAAAAAATAAAATTTTCCTTGACCAAATTAAATTCTTCCAAGGACTAGAAGGGGTCTTTCTTGATGATAAAGGATGTCCAAAGGAGGGAATTTGTCCCTAAGTTTCAAAATAAACACTTCAAATATATCATCTTGGAATTTTTGTTATATCTTTTGTTCTACCAGGCTTCAGAAACTAAAATTTCAACCACATGGAGTTGAAATCTTGATGAACATCATGTACAAACTTAATATCTTACGTCACTATATTTTTGGAGATATGATCCAAGGAATTTATGGCTTTTTAATTCTCCTAAATTTTGTCTCAAACAATTTTTCAAGTACGAGTTTCAGGGAAGAAAGTTAAAACAGTGACGTGTGGCATCCTATATAATTTCACTATATTGAACCAATCCATAATCAAGTCATTGTGGGAGATTTGGCATAACTTTATCTTGAAGAAATACAATCTCAGTCTAACTTGTGGGGTTGGAAATAATACATAGATAGCTACTTAAGGATGAAATTTCAGACCTTGCGAGGTCAAATCATAGAGATACAAAAGTTTCAAGGTCGACCAAATAAACAAGCTCAAAATCAAAATCTTAAGAACAATTGTGTATTTTTAAATTGCATAAATTTTGTTTGAAATTTTCATTTGAATTGATTCAAAGGGTGAAGCATAGATATCATTATTTGGTTCTAAAATCACTCAAAAACTAAAAAATGATACACCCATTAAGCCCCCAGAAATCTCTACTATGATGAATGAAGAAGAGAAAGAAATGAAACATGGTATATCAAAATTATGGGACCAAGTGCAACAAATTTCTCTCTCATAAAGAGAAAACAAAAGTGAACTAGAAGCAATGATGAATGTTAAGATGTATGGTTTAAAAGAAAAAAATAAAAGGAGACATGGAAGGTTTGAATAATGGTTCAAAAGGGGACATGGAACGTTTGACAAAGTTGCTACAAGAAATGCTTCATAATGGTGACAAAGCATTCCATGAAGCTCATGATGAGAACAAAAGGAATGTGAATCATGATTTTAGAGACTCCAACTTTAGGTTGAAGACAAACCACATTCTAAAGATCGATATGAGAAAGTTTGATGGCAAGGATCCAGTAACATGGATACTACAAATGGAGTAGTTTTTTGATCTACACAATTGCAACACACACAAAAAGTACACATTGCATCTTTATATTTATAACCCAATCATTTTGTGTATTATCAATGACTTTGTACTCATAAATCACTTGTCACTTGGAAACAATTTACAGAGGAACTGATAGAACATTATAAGGATACATAGAGCAATACCTTCTATATCCAATTGATAAATATCAAACAAAAGGTTTTAGTTGTGGAGCACATTGAGAACATTCAAATATTGAATATCAAGGTAACTGATATTCCACGGGAGCATCTTGTTGATGCCTTAATAGGGACTTAAGGGATAACATCCAACACAAATTTTTCCTTTGGGTACCTAAGTCATTGGAGAATGCATTCATAGTGGAGAGAAATGTTGAAAGCAAAATTATGCCAATAAGGATGTCTACCATTCACATCTATAAATATGGAAGTTTTGTCATTCCTAGCTTCCCACAACCTACAAGGTTGACACCGCAACAACTGGAGGAAAAAGGAGCAAAAGGGATTTGTTATAATTGTGATATAAAATAAGCTAAAGGTCATAAATGTGCTAAGGATAAATTATTTTACATGGATTGTGAAGAGGAGGAAGAAAAGGAACAAGAAACATCAAAAAATAAAACATATTCCAAGAGTCAATCTTAGAGGTTGAAAAAGGGAAAGTCAATACTACCATACCTTGTAATGCATTGGCAGTAACTACCACTCCTCAAACTTTCAAGATAAAATGATATATCAAGAAGAAAAAGGTAATAGTGATGATTGATTCAGGTAGTACCCATATTTTTATTCATTGTAAGATAGCCAAGGATTTGAATTGCTTTCTATCTAGCACCAAAGTGTCAACTTATGGTTGTAGATGGAGGAACTATAAATTGCTCAAGGAAGTTCCATAATATCAATCTAACCATGGGGGAATATGAATTGAATAGTCCAATTATTTTTATTCCAATGGGTGGTATTTATGTTGTATTAGGAGTCCAAGGTTACAATATTTTGGGATGATAGCTTTTAATTTTCAAGAAATTTTCTTAAATTTTTATGGGAAGGAAATTGAATTAAGGGGTATCACAGGGAAACCTAGGAATATAATTAGCTCTAGTGGCATGAAAAATATTTTTAAGAAGGAACAATGCGGGTTAATTGCACAATTATTCTCACTAGATGTTCAAACATCTAAGTCATCCATTTCTCCATATCTCCAAAGAGTCATTGACAATCATTCGAAGGGATTTGAGACTCCCAAAGGTATCCCACCTATTCATGATCATCATCATGTTATTCACTTGATTCCAAGACTTATTCCTCTAAACTTCCATCCTTACAAATATCCCTATGCCCAAAACAGTGAAATTGAATGTATGGTTGCAAAAATGCTAGAGGCGGGTATAATTCAACCTAGCCAAAGTTCTTTATCTTCTCCAGTAGAATTGGTGCACAAGAAGGATGGATCATGGTGTATGTGTCTGAATTATAGAGAGCTCAACAAGCTCATTATTAAAGATAAATTTCCCATTCATGTGATTAATGAATTTTCGGATGAATTATATGGAGCAATTTACTTCACCAAGTTGGATCTTTGTTTAGGATATCATAAAATTAGAATGAAGCCTAGAAGACATTTCAAAAATAGCATTCACAACTTGTGAAGGTCATTATGAATTTTTGGTCATGCCTTTTGGCCTTAATAATGCACCTTCCACATTTCAAGGTTTGATGAATTCCACTTCCAAACCCTTCCTTAGAAAATTTGTATTTGTATTTTTTGATGATACTAATCTACAACAAGTCTTGGAAATATCATGTTCAACATGTTGACTGAATGCTCAAACTATTGTAGGAGAAACAATTGTATACAAAACCATTCAAATGTTTAGGAGGTGGAATATTTAAGTCATATTGTATATCACGAGGGTGTTAGGTAGACCCTAACAAAATTAAATCCATCAAGGAATGGAAAATCCCCAAAACCTTAAGGCATCTTCGAGGATTCCATGGATTGATAGGGTATTATTGCAAGTTTCTTAAGAATTATGGGAAAATTGCAACACCTCTAACAACATTACTAAAGCAAGATGCATTTTCTTGGACTCTAGAAGCAACTAATGCCATTGAACATATTAAAGAGGCAATGTGTCAAGCTCCAATCTTAGCTACACCAAACTTCATAAAAACCTTTTTTATGGAATGTGATACCTCGAGAAATGGAATTGGTGTTGTTTTAATGTAAGAAGGAAGACCCATTGTTTTTTAATGTCATTCAATCAAGGGAAATCATTTACACAAACTTATTTCTAAGGAAATGTTGGCATTACTACATGCCCTGAAGCAATGGTGCCCTTACCTAATGGGAAGACACTTCAAGGTAAAAACAAGTCATGGTAGTCTTAAATAATTCTTGGAACAAAGATTATCTTTAGAAGAGCACCAAATAAGGGTCACAAAGATGTTGGGTTATGAATTTGAAATCATCTACAAAAAAAGGAAGATAAATGGTGTTAAAAATGCACTCTCAAGAAAGGATGAGGATGTGGAGGAATTTCTTTGTGTCATTGATATTATCCAGCCTAATTGGATAATTGAAAGAAGGGATGAATATAAGAATTACGAAGAGTTGCAGGAACTCATTCAAAGTTGTAGCAAGATCCATGTGCATCTGATACATTTATCTTGAAAAATAATTCACTATGGTACAAATATTTCTTATATCTATGTAAGAACTCCCAACTCAAACAAAATTTTCTTTTTGAATTTCACACATATCTTATAGGAGGGAATTCAAGATTTTTAAAAACTTACCATAGGGTCTAGAAGGATTTTTTTTGGGATGGGCTTAAATTAATATTCAGAAGTTTGTGGAAGAATCTTTGGTTTTCCAACAAAATAATGTCAAGACACTCAAGACCTTAGGGCTTTTGCAACCATTATCCATTCAATGACAACGTTGGGTGGAGGTCTCAATGGATTTTATCACAATCTACCCAAGTCCTAAGGAAAGAGTGTCATCATGGTGGTAGTTTATAAAATTACCAAATATGCACACTTTTGTGCACTATCTCATCCTTTCAAAGTTAGTACAGTGATTATTGCATTTGTGAAACCTAAATATTATTGTAAGTGATAGAGATCCATTTTTCACTGGAAATGTTTAGACAAAATAATTTTGTTCTCTAGGAACTCAATTGGCTCATATCTCATCTTATTATCCTCAATATGATGGGAAAATTGAGATAGTGAAAAAATATTTAGAAGGATATCTTTGTTTCTTTGTATATAATAAACAAACACAATGGGACAAGTGGTTCCCTTTGGCAAAATGGTGGTATAACACTTCCTTCTATACTGCAAAAAAAATTATCCCATTTACGCGCTTTATGGATATCATCCATCGTCCATATCATTGTCTCTAAGAGACAATTCTAAGGTTCAAGCAGTGGAAAATCACATTGAGCATCAACAACAAGTTCTCCAATTCTTAAAGGATAACCTGACTCTAGCAGAGAATCAAATGAAACAACAAGTAGATCAACAATGCAGTGAAATAAGTTTTGACATGTGTGATTGGGTATTTTTAAGGCTACAACAATACAAAAAATCTCCCTCAAGCAAGCTAAGAAGGATAATAAATTATCACCCAAATACTATGGCCCTTATAAGGTGTTGCAAGAGATGGGTATTATGGCATTAAAATTGGATTTTCTTGCATCTTCGCGAGTACACCCAGTTTTCCATGTTTCATGCTTAAATAAGTTTATAGCTAACAAACTCTCAATTCAAACTAGATTGCCAGAACTTGACAAGGAAGGAAAAATCATATTGGATCCTGAAGCAATCATGGAAACGAGAATCTGGAAGCTATGAAATCGATTAATTTCAGAGTATCTCATTAAGTGGAAGAACTTACCTGTTGAAGATTCCACATGGGAGGATGAGTATTTTATACAAAAGCATCCATGAATGCTCAAGCATTGAGGACACACTTTTTTGAAGAAGAGGGACATATTGGGTCCTTGTAATACTAGTGTAGCCCCTATATAGTTATTGTTGTGCCCTATAGAAGCCAACTATTGTTGTTGTTGTGCCCTATAGAAGCCAATTGTTGTTATTGTTGTGCCCTTAAATTATTATTGTTGTGTAGGCCCTAATTATATTTTGACTCTTTAGACTCCTATATATACCAAGGAGGTCTTGTCATTTCAATCATCCAAGAATTGTTCATTTATGTTATGTAAAATGAGGTTTCCACCTCGAATTGGCTTATTATCAAGCCATTGATATATATTTTCTTATGTTTATGCATTATTTTGATCTGGATACATAACAGATATTTTTGAAACCATGTCGAAAACCCATACAAATAAAGAGCTTTCTTGTCACAATTTTTAGACATTAGATTCTATATGAATAAAGACGCAGATAACTAAATGATAAATTTATACATTATTTTGATACTTGGGTGTGCTCATAGAAGGAATAATAATAACACATGTATATGATATGCAACACCAAAATATTTTTTCTTAGTCATACGAGGTAGATAGAATACTGGGAATAGTTTGTAGACAAATCGTTTGAATGTTTATTTCCCAATGCAATAAAAAACCTAAATGCATAGATTTTCATATATATAGATGCAGGAATAATGAAGAAAATATTATTTTTTCTTAGGGTTATATTGTTCTTTGTTGTAGATAATTTCTTTTACAAACTTATTCAACATTTTGTATAGAATTCACCCCATAGCAGTATATCATCATTAAAAATTATGTAGAAAGAACAACAACGTCAACAATGCAATGGAATAAATAGAAAGAAAAACAGAAGAAAAGCGTGCACCATGATTTTGGTCAAAGACTAGGGGAAAACTTGTCCAAATTCTTCTTCTATTAGATATTCATCAATTTTTCAGCTGAGAAACAAAGTACAACATCATGAGACATCAACAATCATATCATACCACCTAGGGCCAATCCAAGTCAATTCACGACTTTGATTGTGAACTGACATTCAATAACCAAATAAGACCAAGAGATTTGTTGCTATAACATTATCATACAATATCAAATCTCACAAAGAGATATTGTCACCTTTGTCACCCATTATCACTACAGTGTCAAAGTCACTGTCACATATGCATGGTCACTGTCAACAAAATATTCATGTCATATCCATCATGATCATGGTTATCAAGTAAGCATGGTCACTACATCATGTAAACTACCATCAGACTATTATTGAATGCAACAAATAATGTCATATAAAAGAAAAATTACATCCAATTTTACTGACAACATAATAGTCACTCTATTGTAGTCAAACAACTGTTAAGTAGATCACTGCCATCATTGTCTGGTCAGTGTAACATTCATACAAGGTAATTTCTATGTCACTACTATCATTGTTTGATCATTGTAACATTCATACAAGGTCTCTCTCATATCAATAGGTCACTGCCATTATTTTTTTATATCAAGGTTTATTTTATTATGAGACTTATAGTTATGCCAAGTACTCTTTCATATGGATAATGAAGATCACTATTGTTAAAACCTAGTTTTACAGCTTCCATATATCACAAAGGTATGTGAACCAGTGTACGGTTAGGTGTGTCAAAGAAATATCATAATAATGTCACTATGTATAAGAGTGATGCCATTGAGTAGATGTTGCAGAGTCTCAATGTAATATGTACTGCGGAGTATAGGAGCCATAACAAATATGAGTCATAAATCATTTGGACCACAAACAATTTTGGATGTGAGTCGCTATCATAGAATTACCCATTGTATATCATGCCATTGTATGCAAACCATAGAACTGTATGTAATCCATAGAAATTTAAGTGAACCATATCATTGTATGTGAACCATAGAATTGTATGCCGTATAAGTATAAGTGAGCCATATCATTTTATGTGAACCATAGAACTATATGTGATCCTAGTCATTATATGTCAATCACCACACATTGTTATATGACGCTAACCCATAGTCAACATAAAGACAATTAATGTCACTAGAATCAGAGTCAAATCATGAGTGTGATGACCCATAGCCATAGTGAGTAGGAGAGCCACCAATAGAATATGTGAGATCTTGTAACGAGGTCCTGGAGGTTGTAATGTGAACAAACATGGATATGTAACCATTTCATAAATGCGAGCTCAAAATGAAAATGAACCTAAAATCATATCCTCAAATACCATTAAATATTTTTGTCACCACAATGAATGTCAAATGATGGAGAAAGAGGTGTCAATATATAGTTGAATGGTCATATGAATGGACACCTTTTTTGGATGAGACGACTTGAAATCTCATGGAGGGAATCACAAATTTGAATTTGAAATTCACCCTAAATATATTCCCCTTTTAATAATCACTCACCTGATTAATATTTTTGTTCAATATGATTTATTTTCTTAATTTATTATCAAAATATTTCCCTTTGATAATAATAATTCGAAATATTTCTTTTGACCAATATAATTCCTCGTGGGACAAAAGGGTTTGATCTTGGGGACTTAGGGTTTCGCGTAGGGGAAATTTGTCCAGAAGCTACCAAATTTCGACACTCCCTCTCAGCTATAGAGGAACTTCCATATTCATCAAAAAAATAGATACACAAATATATTTCACCAGGTCTCATCTCGAATGACATGATTGAATACAAGAAGGCAAGTAGTTTCATCATTATTACATCTCATATTATCTCATAGAAGAAGAACAATGCACGATCAAATGTAGGGGAGATCAATCCTCAAACCCTACTAGTCTCCAAGTCAAATCTCATGATTTTCATCTCAACTACATCAACATGATATCCATCTCATCACATATCGACTCAACTCGTTTCCTTTGATCATCAATTGAAAAATGATGTCTCTATATAAAGAAGAAGAACCGTCATATGGGAGCCCATCTACGATGCTATATCCAAGGACAATAACCAAGATACGACTTATCATGGAAGGTAAGGATCACATTTATCCCATCATCAAGATAATAGGTAGGATACGACTTATTGTAAGGTAAGGATTACAGCTATCCTATTTTCCATTAATCTTACCAACTTGACCCTTAAGAGTCAATGGTAGAACACCTGCATCCTCTCACTTGGGAAGGATACTACTTACCATAAAAGGTAAGATTACAACTATCCCAAGTCACCTCAAACCATTGGCCAGATGGGGAGGAACAATCCCAATAAGCCCAGCTTGTGGGTAGGATGCCAATGGGGTTATACTCTATCAATTACCAAATATGTGTTGAGAATCACATTTGTATTTATACCAAAACGCAAAGGTGTTAGTCAGTGATCGCATCGCCAGAGATAAGGAGATCAGGATCCATGAGAGGTGGTTAGTCCATGTCATGAAACACATGGGGAGCGTTGGTTTATCCAATGTCCAGCAATATCCCCCCCCCCCCCCAACGTGATTCATGGGTGTATCGAACTCGTGACCTATGCTTTGATATGACTTGTTTGGAATCCCGATTTCCATTAGACCAAAATCCACATGTGTTAGTCAACGATCACACCATCATAGATAAGGATCCATGATAAGTTGTTAGTCCATGTCACAAAACACATGGGGAGCGTTGGTTTATCTAATGTCAAACAAGATGATAATAGACAAGATACTACTTACTAAGAGTTAAGGACCACAGGTATCCTATTGTAAGATAATAGGAAGGATGCTACTTACCATGAGGTAAGGAATCAATTTATCCTATTGTCCAGAGTTCCCTCAGTCCCAGGAGCTCTTCGGCTCAATTCTTCTCCCTGGGAGCTTAGACAATGAAGGAGATAATAGCTCAGTGTCCTTGATCAACTCGAGACCCCTTCCTCTCATCAGTGCCTTCACTAGGCTTATGGATGTTAGTCCTGACCATAGTTCATGACACTTAGAGAACATCGCGTCAACCACAAACTTCCATACTACAACACAAGGATCCAATTGTCTACTTGCTCATCAATCAAAATGTGGAGTCTTATAGCTCCTCTCTACACCATATCCTAGAGATAGTGATATCTAATCTCAATGTGCTCAGTCCTTTCATGGAACATAGGAATATTTGCATGTTAAATCTGAAATATGTCATAGCATATTATAGTCATGCCTATCATATGCTTAAACAACTCTCCAGTGAGTTTTTTTTCAATGATACTAACTTGCAGCCAATCATGCTAGCAGAAATGCATATTGTCACTTTGTCTCATCTAGGAAAGCATGGCAAACCTAAAGTAGCACTTAGATGTTCTCAACATCATCAACATATCCATATAGTCTCAAGTATCTGGTAATGTGTCTCAGTTCAACAATCCAATATACATGTATAGGATCTACATGATGTAGAGAAAGTATCCATTTGGATGTTAGTTGAACATGGGATCCATCAAATATGAATATGAAGAGGATTCTCTCTCAACTGCTTCAGTAGAAACCATCTCTAACAACATGCTTCCCTTGACAAGCAAGTCCATATCATCTCTTTTCTACACTTCTAGTCTCGGGAAGTGGATCATCAAGGGTTAAATCCCTCTAGCACTGAATGCTAAAATGCTCTAAATCCTGTCAGAAATAATTTGTTTGTTTATAAAACCAAATATCAAAGGCATACCTTTAATCATGCATATAGATCATAGGTTGCATCAGATATCCATCATTTCATACATGCCAAGCCCAAGGGACTTGCTAGAATTCATGTAGATCCTTCTTCAATTCATAATCATATGTCTTCTATTCATGTTCCTCAAAGTCCTACAAATATGCTTCTTATTCACTTCACATACATCTAAGGCATCATGCACTAGGAGCTAGGATCTCATTTTAGCATTATTTCTGTGAAATCATATCATAATTTGAACCATAACGTGGAAGCGTCAAACACTGCCACGTCTTAGATATCAAGGACAATCCTTTAATGAAGGACATGTCATTCTTAGTATCACATCATACTATTTCCCTAAATCTAATCCCTCTAAATAGGAAGCTTATTTAATCAACCAATGAGACTGTAGTCCTTCCTCTTATATCTTGAGCTCTTGTCCTTTCATAAGTCATGGGATGGCTCCACATATTTCTCAATCTCGATATTGAGGACTTAGTCCTCACTTTCATCAAATATACATGTGATCCCACAACAAGATCAAGAGAAATAATGGGCAAGTGAATAACCACAATGAAAGTGTACCTGGTAGATGTGAAACGGGATTATCATCCTTCTCTGGATGTGAGTGTCTCTTGCATTATCCTACACCAGCTTTCTCAAACGTTTCATGCACCAGCTTCCTCTAGGATATTTCTCTTCATGAACTACTTTGCATCTTGATGATACTCAAGATGGATCACATCCTCATCCAATAATTTAATGAAACAAATAAAATACTCATGCAATAATAATAGCCAATAACTGAAAAGAATAAATTAACAATAATAGTGACATAAAGAGATGACATAAGTTTCGAAAGTACTTAACTTTAACATGGATTTTAGGAGGATCTTATCTCTCTTTGAGCATTAATTCTATATATAATGCTTCCACATGATGATCTCTAAGAACGATCAGCTTTCCTTGTTAGTAAAAGAAGTATTCAATGATTCGTGTAGGAGTAATAAACAATATTCCAAAAACGACACATTTAAACAAGAGAAGTGTCATAACGTAAGCCTTGAAAATACTTATCTTTAATGAGGCTTGAAGGAATTTTTTAGCTCCCTCTAGATCTAGCCTTCATGAGTCGCCATTGTTCATCAATCATATGCCATCGGTAGAATAAATGCATCCTCTTGAGAACCACATGTATACTTTATCTTCTTTCATTGGCATCCAAGTTCGACCTTGAATGTGTATGATGACCATTACATTTACAACATACCCTTCTCCTAGGGTTTCTTTGTGGGAATCTCACTAATCATGTCATACTATGGTTTCTCTTAATGGAATCTTGTTGTTCATATCATAATTTTGAATCATACAAGGCCCCTTTCCATATTAAGGCCACTCCTAAGGTTTCTACCCAACCTTAGCTTCGATGGGCTTCTCACTGATCATCTTATATCAAGGAGTTCCACTCAAGGGTTTTATTGTTGTAATTCTTTACAATATCCAAGTTTGTTCTGAGGGGTTTCTCCCAAACCCTGACCTCTATTGAAAGAATACAAGTTTCCTAGGGTTTCCTTCAAACCCTAGCATTATTTTAGGTCTCTTCCATCCTCATCTATTCCATTCTCATTGAGCCATAGGAGTCTTCATATGGATGATCTTCAATGACTTTTCTCCACCCCAACTTTGATACCATGTTATTTTTTCTTAGGGCTATATTGTTCTTTATTTTAGATAATTGCATTTACAAACTTGTTCAACATTTTATATAACATTCACCCCATAGCATTATATCATCATTAGAAATTATGTAGAAATAACAACAGCATCAATAATGCAGTGAAATAGAAAGGAACAACAAAACAAAGCATGCACCATGATTTTGGTCAGAGACCAGGGAAAAACCCCACAAAGGGGACAATCCATCCAAATTTAGATATTCATCAATTGTTCAACTAAGATACAAAGCGCAACATCATGAGGCATCATAAATCATATCAGACCACCTATGGCCAACCCAGGTGAGTTCACAACTTCGATTGTGAACTAACATCTGATAATCGAATAAGACCAAGAGATGTGTTGCTATAACACTATCATACAATATCAAATATGACAAAGAGATATTTTCACCTTTGTCACCCATTATAACTGCAGTGTCAAAGTCATTGTCACATATGCGTGGTTACTGTCAACAAAAGATTCATGGCATATAAATCACGATCATGGTTATCAAGTAAGCACGGTCACTACATCATGTAAACTTCCATCAGAGTACTATCGAATGCAACAAACGATGTCATATAAGAGAAATATCACATCTAGGCTTACTAACAACAAATAGTCAATGTATTGTAGGCAAACAACTGTTAAGTATATCACTGCCATCATTGTATGATCATTGTAACATTCATATAAGGTAACTACTATGTCACTACTATCACTGTCTGGTCATTGTAACATTCATACAAAGTCTCTCTCATATCAATAGGTCATTGCCACTATTGTTCTATATCAAGGGTTATTTCACTATTAGAGTTATAGTTAGAGTATATGAGTTATAGTCATTGCCATTACTGGATCATGAAGATAATTATTGTCAAAAACCAGTTTTAAAACTTCCATATTTCACAAAGGTATGTGAGCGAGTGTATCGTTATGTGAGTTAAAGAAATATCATTACAATGCCACTATGTATAAGAGCAATGCCATTGAGTAGATGTATCCATAACAAATATGAGTCATAAATAATTTGTAACACAAAAAAATATGTCCAACGAGGGATGAAGAAACAAAGGTAATATCAAAATGTTGGGTTACCATAGCCAAATAAGGTTGTGGACTTAGAATACAACAAATTGAACCATGCTTAACTATAAAGCTCTTAAGTTGAGTTGTGAGCCAACCCAATAGCCTATCTCGATTAAAAAAAAAAAAATGCATAACCAAGTGTAAATGATATAACAGTGAAGTGTTATCTTTTGCAAATGAACTAGCAAAAGGAGTTAATAAATTTATGTACACCATATCTAACTTTGTTCTAAATAATATGTCACCAAACCAACTTGGATATATGTGTGATACTCATTTCTAAATGGCTTCATGAGATAGGAAAAAACGGAATTACCAGTGGGAAAAGTTAGGTGACACGGTGTTTTAGTTAAAAAATTAGATATTCATATATTCTCAATAGAGATAATCTAATTTCCCAAGCATCGTCGAGTTAATAAGTAAAATTGTATGGAATGATAACTGTTACACAAAAATATCGTCACCTTGATTATTTGCAGTTGGTATGGGTCTATCACCACCTATACCAGCTTCCTAAGCAAGTCTCAAACCTCAGCTCTTCAAAACAAGCTTTAGAAATGAGAGAAAGACATCAAAAAAGCAATGGAACTCTGGTTCCGCACTTTCTCTCACTTTTACCTGTGGGCCCGCACCTTTTGTTCAGGATGTCTGCGTACTTATATGCTCTGTATGTAAAGGGGAGGGTGTGTACCCCTATGAAAGTCAAAAGGCACAATTTTTATCTTAAAAAAATCATCTTGGGTTAATTCTAGAGTTTTCTAGAAGGATTTGTTACGTGGATTGTTCGCTCCAAGTGGTTCATGCATCCCATAAGAGGAGGAACTAATCCCTTGTTGAGAGGAGCTATCCCTTGTTGGAGGAGCTATCCCTTTGAAGGAGGACCTGGTAACTGATCACCATTGCACTATAAATTGAGGCATTGGGTCAGTGACTTGGTAGGTTAGAAGCTGAACTTTTGAGGGTAAATGCTAGTGAAATCAAGACTTCCTATTTGAGCTTAAGAGGAGAGATCACATACCTTTTTGGCTTCATTGGAGAGTGAGTGAAGCTTGTCAAAGTAGAGGAGACTTCTTGTTGGACCCTGGGAGGAGCTTGTACAGCGTCAAGGCAAAGGTTGTAAAGTTCTTCTCCTTTTGAATTAATACAATCAAGCTCATTTTTCTCAACAAGTATCTCATGTTATTTGTTTCATGGACTCCTTGACTTTCATGTTAAATATGTTTTATAATACTGGTTATTCAGGTGCTATTTAATCCTTTGCTTTGTTTGTGTTTGCAGGTTTGTGACAAAGGAACTTACTTGGATCAAAGCAGCAAAGGCATCCCCAAACTTGCGTTGGACATGAGGTAGGCCTTAAACACATTTGTTGGCCATTATTTATAAAGTGCATTTAGAGAAAGATAGTGTCTGGTTGGTTTCTTTGTCATTAGGTCTTCATTAGATTCTAGGAAGGTTTATCTTGTCCGCAAGATCGACTCATTCCGCGTGACAAAATGGCGACTTCGCTGGGGACTTGATTGTTTTCATCGTTTTTCTTTGACTTGAGAAACTTGCCTTTTTGTTTCTTTTTTTGGCTTGTTGTGTGTGGATTTGGGTAGACTTAGTGGATTTAGTTTTGCTTTTTATTTTTCATTACTTTGGTCGAAGTCCGCAGTCTGCACATGTATTATTTTTCATACTTGTATGCAGTTTTACTTGTTCATAGTGCGTACCTGTACGCACTTTTACTTTGTGCACAGAGCGTACCCGCACTGTGTAAACTCTGAACCTGCGTACTCTGCTAAATTTTTTAAAATTTTGACTTTTGCTCTTTAAATTAGTTTTATCTTGTTTTTCTAGTGGTTATCCTCTGCCCATACCTACATGTGACTGGTTGAAATCTTTCCTTGATTTAATTTCATTAGCATTAGGGTTTTAGGTGAAATTCCTAAGAGTTTTGCTTGTTGGGTTTGTTTTTCGATTTTGTTGTGTAGTGGCTCTGAGCTTAGAGGCTGTAGGGACTTCAGATCACCTTAGTGTCTACCAGTCTTCTTATGAGTTTGACCATTTATGAAATCTCCCCTTGTTGAGGAATCCGCTTTGAGTTTTCTCTTTACAAAACTTCGAAAAGCTTGTGATTGAAAGTTTGGATTTTCATTTTCAAAAGGAAAACAAAATTGGTTGTTATTGACTTATTTGTAATTCTGGACAAATAGGTCCTTGGTTTGCTTGTAACCAAGTAAAACATCGTCAAAAAGACTTTTTGTGAGCTTTTACTTCAAATAGGTTTTCTTAGTTTGTAGATCTTAAGTTTGCATTATTCAATAGTTTTCTCAAATATTTGCTTTAGTTATAGATTTAATTGTTTTTTTTTTTTAAATATGAAAGGTCTCTTTTGAAAAAAATGTTTTAGTAGCATTTGAGTTTTCGAATGAAAAGAGAAATTCTTGTGGAAATAATTAGTTGTCTCGTTTTTGAGTGCATTGAAACGAATACTCTTCTTTTGATTTGATCGTTAAGAAAGATTTGTGTGTTTAAGTATTTGCATCTTCCAACTCTTTCTTAGCTAGAACTTCATTGAAGAGAAAAGATTATTTAATCATCTTAAGTGCATTTTTGTAGTGATTTTGAGTCGAGTCTTTACACCACAAGTTTCATCTCCATCACCTCTTGACTTAATCAAAAACCACTAAAAATCACGCTTAAAATAAAATCAATCTAGCAAATTTTTATTTCTAGGGCTCTGATACACCAACATAGCTTAGGCTAGTATCTTGGAGTAGGGAGTAATTAACTCTCCAAGATAG